>VKOC01048571.1:0-39019 GCA_009364415.1 Spea multiplicata | reverse complement strand
ACCTATACCTGTACTAGAGGAGTATCCATGACAAAGATCTATATGATATGTCAGAGGGTTTTCTCTAAAAAACAAGTTTTATTTTTCTCCCATTATATCCTATGGGCATTCCATCAATACCGTCATTCACCTGTCATTCCATAGAACACAGCTATAATTCTACTTAATATGAGGTTTAGAACCTATAACTGTACTAGGGGAGTATCCATGACAAAGATCTATATGATATGTCGGAGGGTTTTCTCTAAAAAACAAGTTTAATTTTTCTCCCATTATATCCTATGGGCATTCCATCTATACTGTCATTCACCTGTCATTCCATAGAAAACAGCTATAATCCCACTTACTATGAGGTTTAGAACCTATACCTGTACTAGAGGAGTATGTGTACCAAAGATCTATATGATATTTCAGAGGGTTTTCTGTGAAAAACAGGTTTGATTTTTCTACCATTATATCCTATGGGCATTCCATCTATACTGTCATTCACCTGTGATTCCATAGAACACAGCTATAATTCCACTTCATATGAGGTTTAGAACCTATAACTGTACTAGAGGAGTATGTGTGGCAAAGATCGATATGATATGTCAGAGGGTTTTCTCTGAAAAACAGGTTTGATTTTTCTCCCATTATATCCTATGGGCATTCCATCAATACTGTCATTCACCTGTCATTCCATAGATCACAGCTATAATCCCACATAATATGAGTTTTAGATCACATGTGTGTACTAGGGGAGTATGTGTGTCAAAGATCTAAATGCTATTTCTTAAGCTTTTATTTAAAAATCTATTATTCTTTTCCCTTCCATTATAGTCTATGGGCATTCCTCCCCATTATAGTCTATGGGCATTCCTCCCCATTAAAGTCTATGGGCATTCCATTTTGTCATTCGTTTTAGTATTTCCCCCCCGCCCAGTTTTTCTGTCACTCACCCTCTGACCCTCCTACTGTAACTGAGTCCTCCCTGTGTCACCCCTCAGACCCCTCGCCCAGTATCTGTCACTCACCCCTCAGACCCCTCGCCCAGTATCTGTCACTCAGCCCTCAGACCCCTCGCCCAGTATCTGTCACTCACCCCTCAGACTCCCACTCAGTATCCCTCACTCAACCCTCAGACTCCCACTCAGTATCCCTCACTCACCCCTCAGACTCCCACCCAGTATCCCTCACTCGCCCAGTATCTGTCACTCACCCCTCAGACCCCTCGTCCAGTGTCTGTCACTCACCACTCAGCCTCCCACCCAGTATCTCTCACTCGCCCAGTATCTGTCACTCACCCCTCATTATAATCTCGGCATCCGCCATGACTGCAAGCCCCATCACGCTGAACCAGCCATGCGCTCACTAAGCATGATGGGAGTTGTAGTGCCGGGTCCCCGTCACTCACCTCTTTGGCCACACTGATCTTTTCCTTCTTTTTTTTCGCCATTTTCCTCCTTGTCTGCCCGGCACACGTCTCCTTCCTGCAGCTCCAGCTACACGTGGACCGGAAGCGGCGGAGGCCGCCATGTTCGATATGGGCACTTCACCCACTTTTTTTCTACTCCATGTTTACTGTGGGCGAGTCCCACCAGGCGCCATCTTTAGTAAGGGCAGTGCTTAGCGCAGTGAATGCGGTATGCGGAGCGCACAACCGTCCCCAAAGGCTGAGTTTGGGGCAAAATAGATGCTTTTCTCTTAATGCGAAGTTATAATTTCTAGAAGTGAAAGTTGCTGACTGACTAATCAAGACAAAGAGCACTCACATCATGCTCAGCCAGCAGACACATATAACATTAACAATCTGGCTGTGTGTTTGAAGCTCACAGAGGGGCTCTCCCTGGCGAAATCGTTACATGCCTGCCGGTGCCTACCCCGGCCGGGGGCAAAGCTTCTTAATGCCGGGACCCTCCTCACCTTATCAAATTCTTATGCTACATATTACGCGTTATGTCCTGTCTGCCCATTGTACAGCGCTGCGGAATATGACGGCGCTATATATAACAGTAAATTTGAATGCAGAAAATTGAATGCAGGTGTATCTTTAAATAATGACAAGTCAAGGTTTCCATGACTACCGGTATTTGAGTAACACTGCGAGTCGCTACATAGAACCTTCACAATGGGCTATTAAAGGGTCTTGGGGGCCGCTCATCTAGAAAGTCTTTTTCTGGGAATAAAGGGGGAGATCGTAAGGGGGGGCCCCCGGGCCAGCAGTACCCGATCGCGGTTTTTATGATACCCCTGGGAATAGTCGGGCAGGTGGGATGCAGTCTGGGAGCTGTCTGGGTTTGGCTCTGGGAGAAGATCTTCTCTGGGCCAACCCGTGAATCCTTCGGGTCGCAGGAGCGGGGTCCTGACACGCCCACTCCCCGCCCATTTCCCCCCATCCCATACTCTCTGATGCTAGCCCTGGCCGTGTAGCCCCACCCTTACATGACGAGGCCGTCCCATGCACAATGCGAGCTCCGCACCCCACTCCCGTTTTATCTGTCGAAACCAAACGGGCCGAACCTGAATTACTTAATACTCTGACAAAACTGTTTTCATCTGTGACGGCAGATTGCCCATAACTGCAACAAGAAGTGGCCCTTGGGAGCCAGGGGTCCCATCGGCATAATCAATAATACACTAAGAAACCCAGAACCTGCTGGCCCGTCTCAAACCTTAATCGTTGGTCTCGTCTTAGATTCAGGAGCCGTATGTCTATCCCGCGCATGTTTAATCCCCTCACTGTATTACCCTCTACCACTTCTGCTGGGAGGCTGTTCCACTTATCTACCACCCCCTCAGTAAAGATACATTTTTATCTAGCAAAAAAAAAACAGGAAAAGAGAAATATCCGAAAAACAAGTGACACGACGGTAAAGGTGCTCGCCCCCCCATGCTGTATATTTATAATTACATTATGCACTGTGCAGGGAGAGGGGGCACAGACTGGCCGTGGGTATGAAGCGCAGAGCGGGTGCTGAATCCGGGGGTTCCGCTCCATCCGCGCAGCCGATTAAAGGTTATGCAGCTCAATGTGAGAGCGCGCGAGTCGGGGGCAGGAGGACGGGGGGGGGGGAGGTTTAATACCCCGTGTCCTGCTTAATGATTCGGCTCAGGTAGCGGATAATGGTCCGGCTTTTACGGCACTGTGTAGGGTTAATGGCTAAGGGCAGGGATTACAGGATGATGGAGAACGGAGCGCGTCCCACGACTCATCTGTCAACGTCTGGTACACTCCATTAAGTGAGTGGCGGGGGCCGTGCGCTGGGACCAGTTAAAGGGACAGCCCCCGACGCAGCAGACAGACAGCCCCCCCTGGAATGATCTCCCGCGTCCGCTTACATTAACATTTCTCTTCAACAAGAGCCAACGCTCAGCGAGGCCACATCGGGGACATCACAGGGACATCACGGGGTATCAGAGGCCCCCCGTCCCAGAGATTTAACCCCCAATTCCACTTCTACATAGGCCCCTATTTTGGGACCTGGTCTCAAGTTACATCATGGCAGACTCTGACATCATAATGACTGCTCGTTTGGTGAAGTTATTATGGCTGCGTTTTCCCCTCCATTTAAACGGCCTTCCCGTGTTATTATGGTCGAGCTCTGTATGATACCCTATCACGTACCTGATGTAAAGCAGGACGGGGGAGATAACCGGATATCGCGCTGCTCTACAGACAGCATCTCATACTCGTAACGCGATAAACGTGGGACTCAGACCCTAAGTCAGGAACAGAAGGCCATTTTTATCGCTGATTACCTTGAAACTCAACTTACATCATTGCGACTTACATCACTTTTTACCTGGGTCCCAAAGTACACGTGGGGGAGGGGCGGCTGTAGTTCTTGGCGTTTTGTATGGATGTGGGGTTTTTTTTAATGAAACTGGTGATGCGAGAGTTAATTATTACGTATATGGAGTCTGTATATAAAATAATATTGCAAAAAGAGGGAAAACACATTAAAAAAATGTTTTTAGGGGTCATCCCAGCCTCTGATTTGGGGTCTCCCATGGTAGGAGGCAAGGACCCCCCCCCACCTCCCCGTTTCATGGCTCAGATTGAAGATCGCAGAGTAGCTTTTTTTTTGAGAATTTCTGCTGAGAATTTTAATGGGCGAATGTTTGGCAGATTTCTGCATTTTTTCCTCCCCGTTTGAAGGTTTTGTTCCTTCATCTATTTGGCTGCCCGAGGGGTCTGGCACAGAGAAGGTATCCGTGACAGTAACCGGAGGCCACAGAGAGCGGTGACGAGCCGCCTCCGTTGGCCTCCCTGCCCGCTCTCGGCCAGCAGGTGGCGCTGTTTACCCAGGATAACGGCGGAAGGAAAAAACGGCATAAACGGCCCAGATTCTCAGCGCCGGACGCACGGCGCCAGTGATTTTATTCCACGGTATCTGCCGGGTAACAAAATCCGATGATCCGGGCGGCCGGAGGAACCCAGCGAGGCCGAAAAACACCAATCACTTATTATTATTATATTATCTGGTGTTTAATGCAAATTCCTCCCCATTTCCCCAAATCTTTCACTGCAGAATGCGTTGGAATCCTCCCACCAGCCCAAGCAGGAAGTTGTTAGCCGTTTCCTGTTGTCTCTTTTCGCCCAGGCTGGAAGTTGTAAGCCGCTTCCTGTTCTCTCCCTCCGGTCAGCCCGAGCAGGAAGTTGTAAGCCACTTCCTGTTCTCTCCCTGTGTCAGTCTAAGCAGGAAGTTGTTAGCCGCTTCCTGTTCTCTCCCCGCGTTGTTTTAGCGGACGGCGCATGAGCCTCTAGCGCTAGAGATTGTTTCCAGCCGCGCAGGTCCCTCCGTAACGCTATTATCACAGATATCTCAGGGCGAGGGGGAGATTTATACCCTGTGACGGGGCAGCAAGATGGCGGCTCCCGCATTCAGCCCAACGAGGGAGTAAGAAAGGGGTTTATATTTCAGAGATAATCAGAAATACCGTTCTGTACCGGCCTTCTTACTGCACTGAAATGTGCTCATTGTAAAAGTAATTTATAATAATAATAATTAATTGATTTTTTAATTCTATATCTGCCGCTTAGATGTAGTATAAGGAAATTTTACTTTACTGAGAAGGTGATAGATAAGTGGAGCAGCCTCCCAGCAGAGGTGGTAGAGGGTAATACAGTGAGGCGTATTAAACATGCATGGGATAGACATCCGGCTTCCTGAATCTAAGACGAGACCAACGACTGATTAAGGTTTGAGTCGTTACAGCAGGAGAAAGGGCGACTAGACGGGGGGCCGGATGGCAAATTCAATTTCCTTGGTTAATTTGGGCTGATACCCCCCCCCCCCCGGTACACACCCTGTGTAACGATAAACGATCTTTAACCCATCCAGCAACCTGTAAAATGTAGTAAAGCATAAGGAAGAAGTCCATCCTGGAACTAGAGGGCCGTATCCAGTTCAATAAACGTGCCGGATAGTCCATGCGCTATCTACGCACTTCGCTGCACCCCCCCCCGGGACAGACGTCCAGGCGCTGACCCCAAAAGTCCTTCTTCAGAAATCCATATGAAGAATCCTCCAATTTATTCAATACTTAGCTTCTCAAAAAGGAGTCTGTCGACAAGAATTGGAGGGACGAAAAACCTTATATATAAGAAAAAACATACAAGATTAAGAAATTGTATTTTCCATTACTAATGGGTTTGCAATGCAAGTATTTTATTTCCATAACAGACTTTGCGAGGGTCCCGTCTTCTCCCCAAATGTTATAATTAGCATTTTAGAGGGAGGGGGGGTCATGCGTGCGGCTCGGACATTCATCCACAGACCCCCTTTTATAAGGCTCGGTGTTGGAGATGTGTGGCGCGCGGCTGGCTGCACGGGGTCTTTGTACAGATCAGGGGTCCTCGGTGTTTGATGCCGGCTCTGCCCCATCACTACCGATAGAGATCCATGAATTGTCCGATTCCGTAGAAGCAACCCGGCCCTTGGAGGTCATTTCCAGGGTACAAGTGAACCCCCCCTCCAGTGGTTTTATTGCGGGGCTGATATGGCTCCCAAATGCGTAGCCTTGCAATTATTTACGTTAATTTTTATTATCTGTCATTCCGTCTGCCGGTTCTCCGGTTCGTACGAGTGTTTCCGCGGAGAACCAATCTCCCGTCCAGTAATTACCTAAAGTTAACGACCAAACCCCGCACCCCGCTTATTTTTATCTCTCTGGATACTTTTGTTACATTTTATTCCAGTAAAGCAGTTCTCGTTACTTTAGAATATCAATGCACCTCGGGTCAAATATTAACTATTACTAACCTGAAATATAGAACCCTGTTAGATTAACTCATCAAAAATACAACGGCAAAAAAATACGCTTTTTCTGAAATGTTCCAAAAAAAAAATCCCCAAAATATTTGGAATCATGGGAGGGGGGTATAGTCCCCGCCCCCCCCCACACCGCACCGAACTGGATTTCGAGCGATTACGGACTCTTTGTGTAATTATTTTTGTTCTCCCGCGAATAAATCTGCTCAGCTTCGACCCTTTCCATATTTTTGAAAGAAGATCGGCAGCGGGGGAGGGATTCTCGAAGTCGGATCCCGAATGCCGGATACGGGAAGCCCTCCGGTTCCCGGCTCTATCCTGTGAACCATTAAAGTGTTTTATCTGTGTTATTAGCCGCGCATGCACCGATATACTTTACCGGGTGCCATAAAAATCATTTCTGAATACGTCTGGGTGGGATAAGCAGAGAACGCTCCCCATTTCCCCTCCTGTTACGCAGGGGGGGTTCCCAGCGGGGGTAGCGGCATCGCCACACGGTCATTTCTTAGTAAAAACTAATATGAGGTATTTTTTCCAGCTGCAGACAGATTGTGAAATTTCCGGCGGATAGAAGTAGAAGAGCCGTTTGCTGGAATGAATTTGGCAGAAAAAGCCAATTTAGAAAGCGCGGCAGAGAATGTTTTTCCCCGATCTACGTTTCATGTGGAAGATTCCGTTCTGAGCGGATAATCGAGTAAATCTGACAACGGCAGCTCAGGGGAGGGCTGGCGCCTTTTGGCCCGGGGGGGGGGCAGACAAAGCCAAATGGCCCCATCAGCCCCTTACACCCCTCATTAATAACATAGACGCTAGCGCACATTTTACACACCCTCACACAATCACACACTCATGCTACAAACATGCATACACTAACTCACACAATCACATTCACACACTCATGCTACAAACATGCATACACTAACTCACACATTCACACACTCGTGCTAACACACATTTACACAAATACACTCATGCTAACACACACTTGCATGCACACTCATGCTGTGACGGATATGCCATGAGGACTGGAAGTAGCGGAAAGCTGGATTCGGGGCGTCAGAGCCAAGTCGAGGGGCAGAATCCAAGGTGAATCAAAACCAGCCGGCAACATCAGAGCCAAAATCGTAAAAATATTCGTCGGAGGTCAAGCCGGGCCAAACCCAGCAGGAACAGGAGCCAGACGGGTGAAATACTCCAAAATACGGTATCACAGGATGCTTTCACAAACCAAGGGCAAGCTTCCACACTCACTCATCTGCACATACACACTCATGCTAATACACTCACACTTACACGGTCACATACAAGCATGAATACCGGGTCTCTATAACTCCCCAATCATCTCACTCATTACCCAGCAGGGTAAGATAACCTCGCCGCGGTCCCACTTCCTCTAGTGGGTCAGTCTAAGTCAGATTGTCCCTTTTTTGAGAATTTTGGAGCTTATGTGTGTTTAGCTGAATGGTGGATTTCTTGCTCTAGGGTTGTCCCTTCTACTCATTGTTTTGGCACAGGCAGACTGTTTGGGGGCAATTATGGCACAGGCAGGCTGTTGGGGGCACTGACAAGCTGGTGGCAAAGATGGCACAAAATGATCTGTTTTGGGGCACTGGCAAGCTGTTTGGGGACAAGGATGATGTTTTAATGGCGACTGATTATATAAGTTTGATAAATCGATCGGTCGAATCCAACACACATCGGAGGAGACCCCCCCCCCCCGTCTACTATTCTCACCGTCTGAATGCGCTTTTATACACAAAGCCGCCGCGGTGAGACTTTCATCTCGTATCGCAGTTTCCTGCTGTTTCTACACATTATCGGGGCTTTTAGGGCCGTAGAACCCTGCGACCCCTCATACCCAGCAAACATTCTGACCTCCTAGAGGGCAAGGGAGGAGGAGTGAGGGGCATCAGGGAAGGAGAGAGGGGCATCAGGGGAGGTAAGAGGGGCATCGGGGGAGGTAAGAGGGTCACACGAGGAAAGAGGGGCATCAAGGGAGGAAAGGCGGGCAAGGGGATTTGAGGAGGGACTGTTCAAACTAAACAGAGACACTTGTGGCGTATGTTTTCCCTGACGTCCATACTCAGTGTCACTAAACAAATCCGCACAAGTCATTCTCTCGGTTACTTTTAAAAAAAGAGACAAATTGTGACATTTATTACATAAAAGGGACAGCCGTTTTTTTTTAGGTATTTCTCGCAGTGTTGCCGCTTCTGGCCGAGGTCCGTTTATTCCACGCGTGTGAGGTGGCAGGTAATTTTTTTTTTTTTTTGCACATTTATCTGGCGTAAGCGGTTCTGCGTGCGAGTGCCCGGGACCGACGCGTTCACCCCAGAGACGCGGCGTTAGAAAGCGGCGGGCCGTGTTCCGTTTAGTTAGTGCAAACTGTAATAAGGCGATAATTCTGCTCCAGTTGGACCGCGTGGCAGATTTGTGCGGCTGCCGCTGATGAGTCGTCGGGTCCGTCGGCCGCCCCGGCAGGGGCTTCATCTCTTTCGGAAGGTTATTTCGGAAGATCATCAATCAGAGCAGATGTTGGCTTCCCATCTGCCCCAGACCTGAGAAATACCCGCCACTCACCACGGGCTCAGGGGTAGTTCAGTAACCCCACTCATAACGTATGAGGGAATTATTTATTGTACAGCGCTGTGGAATATGATGGCGATACATAAATAATATCAATATATAATAATCCAGTTTTTGTTTTTTGCATGGTTACAGACAGCTATTTAATGGTGAGACTGCTGTGACGCTACCCACTGGGAACAGATAGAGGAAAGAAAACAGTAAAACAAATGAATACGTTTTTTAAAATATATTTTCTCTTGTGTAAGATTTTTGGATGTAGCTGCGCATGCACACTGTCATGCTTTTGAGTAAATCTTTCTGGCGCGTGCATTTAGCGCACGGATGTGAAATACTGGGGGTCCTGGCACCGCTTATCATGCATAACCCTATTGATGCCGGATGGTTGGGTATTATCAGGGCCGGACTGGCGATGTCAGCACTGGAGCTTTAAGGCCAGTGGCCACCTGATGCCGACAACCTCCGCTGCTGCCGGCTCTTCCGCCGGAGCTTCTATGGTGGAGCACCGGAAGGTCACGTGATGCCGGCGCTCCATCATAGAAGCCCTCAGAGGAAGTGCCAGCAGCAGCAAAGGCTGCCAGAGAGGAGGATCCGGGTCCCTGCAGTGCTGCGGGGGATCTGGGTCTTAGTCTCATAGACCTCTATTTGAGGTCTGATTATAAGACGACCCAAATATAAGACGAGGGACATTTTTCAGAGCGTTTTCTCTGAAAAAAACCTTGTCTTATAATCGAGCAAATACAGTATAATCAGATACATTCATTGCCACAAATTGTCGAGAAGTCACTCATATATATATATATACCAGGAACACCAACATGGAGAGTGATGTCAGCTAAAAAATTACATCATCAACTATGTCATTGTTGAACTCCATAGTCCTCTTGGATGAAGCCCCTTCCCCCGTGGGAATCTGCATTGCCATACTTTGGTGCTCTTCAAGTTTTGCGCGGAGTCTCCAGGTGATCCGTCTCCGTTTAGACACACCCTCTCCCCGCCCTATTCTCCGCCCACTCCTATACAGATGCAAGATTTCAAGGGTTAGCCTTATACACAAGGTGCCCCGCCTATTAGGTGGCTAGCCCTGCTCGTCTTTGCTATGACCTCCACCCCTTGATAAGCCACTCCCCCCTGAAGTGGGAGGGCTCCGGGAAGTTCCCAGGCGCTACATGGTGGTCTCAATCTTGAGCCGCCATAATGGCTGAGCTGTGAGGGGGGGGTAGAACCAAATAAACGAATACCTAATGCACTTCGAGTAGTTACAAAATGTTTGATACAGAAGCAAATTCCTTTTATTATTATTGCTATTATTATTATTCTTATTACTACTATTATTTATTATTATTACTATTATTCATCATTATTATTATTAATTATCATTATTACTATTATTATTTTTATTACAATTATTACTATTTTTTAATTTTATTTATCATTATTATTATTCATTATATTACTATCATTCATTATTATTATATCATTATTACTATTATTATTTTTATTACAATGATTACTATTTCACTTATTATTGTTATTGCTATTATTATTATTGTTATTAATTCTATTATGACTTTATATTTTATTTGGCCCGTGTTTTTCTGTTTAGGTGGCTTCGGTGTCGCAGCGCGCGTCCCGCGAATCACACGAAAGAAAAGGGACATCGTTTCCAGCGGATTCTACATAAAGACTTACGTTTTCACGTGTTATAAACTTTTACGGCAAACAGACGATGACAGGCGCCGCTAAACACGGGGATTGTTATCAGCGCAATGTGTTAGGTACCAAAATTAGACAACCGTCCTTCTGCTTCCGCTGGAACGCTGCCCGGAATCCAATAAAGCGGAACGCTAGATTAATCCAACCGTCTACAAACAAATAAAAAGACCCCACGACGGGGAAAAGAACCTCCAAAGGGGTAGGTAGGGTTAAAACCGGCAGAGTGAATAACCCACTCCGGGAACCTGGGGGGATTACTGGGTCGGGTGGCTGACTTAGTAACTCGTTGACTACTTGGCCCAGCCCGGTACTGCAAGCCCCCCCCCCAAAAAAAGAGTTAAAGATGCTTTTGTTGTCATTTCCACCATGAGATAGGATTAGGGGGGTCTGTAACCATCTATGTGTATACCATGGGGGCCACCATCGTAACCTCCTGTTCTCAGGACCGGCATTATTATTCCTTCCCATTAAGTTATCTCTCCCCCTGGCTTATATCTGCCTTTGTGCCCTACAGCGTCCCCTGCAGGCAGCCCAAGGTACTGCAGAAGACAAGACAAGTGAGCATCAGGGAAGAAAACCAGAAGGTGGGGGTCTCGCCTCTGGGGGTCTCGCCTCTGGGGGTCTCGCCTCTGGATGCTGGGCTGTCCCGTTGGTGGCATCGTTGGCTCCGTTCTCATACCTCCCAGCGTTTGTGGTGTTGATGGTGTTGCACGCTCAGGCTGGGCTTTTCGCGGGACTCGGCCCGCGTGCCAACCGTCCCAGGCATCTCTGTAGCGCGTCTGAGCTCTGCCTTACGTGCCACCAGTTGTCATGAAGTCGCTTTCGCGTCTCAGGTTTTGTGCCTTTTGAGACTTTTTCATTCCCTCGCCTTCTCCCGTGTAATGAGCCATTGTGGTGATCTTTGTCTGCGATCTATCGTTCTTGTGGCGTTGTTTTTGCCTTTCCCGCATTCAGCCTGCGCTGAGCTTTTGGCCTCCTCTTTGACGTTGCCCTTAGGTCTTCGCTTCGAGAGGATAGGTCTTGGCGGAGTATTCCTTACGCAGTTACACATTTCCCCGTCCGACATTACAAAAGGATCAGACATTTGGGGTTAGGTATAAAATATGATTTCACTGCAAAATGTGGCAACCAATGAAATGCTCCATTCTTATGGATTACTTAATCAGTTTCCATGGTGATAAGACCACTTTGCATCAGAATCACTATTTTCTTTTGTGATTTTTAACGTCATTCTCATATTATATCCTCTTAGCGCATCCCAATTTTTCTCAATAAAAAGCACAGGTTAAGTAAAATGGTGAATATTTGGGGTATTTCTTTATATAACCATTTAGTAGATCTTTTTTAACTGTTTTCATTATATTTTGTGGCGTATAAAGTTTATTAAACACATCGTTTCCTGCCACGTTTCTAATTTCCGTCGGCATTTAAAGACGTTCTCGCTCAGTGATTGGAAACGGTTTTATGATTTACTTGACCAGGAGCATCAAATCTCCGGAGATCGTTCCTTCTTTTCCTAAATAAAAAGAAAAATGTATCAAACGACGGCTTTTATGGGAAATCTTCATTTAAAAAAAAAAAACCCCAGCGTTGTGACCAGACGCATTTCTTTATTGATTAGACGGTCTAATGAAATGTTACCTTTTTTTATTGTTTGCGACTTGGATCGATATTTATTTGTGCTTTTGTGTGGGGTCTCTGTTCCCCCCCGTTGTGAGAAATGATTCATTACTTTTTTATATGTTTTGTGAGATATTTCTCCGGAGTTTTGTTAGTCATTCCTTGGATCTTGTTTGAAAAAAAGTAAAAAGCTATAAATTGGGTGGATCTTATTGAAGTTAGAACAGAGATTTATAAAACTGCGGCTATAAAACATACCCCGTCAAAAATAAGGATTGTTTTTTTAATGTATTAGTAGGTTTGGGGTTTTTATTCCAAGTGTCAGGGGCAGAATAGAAAAAAATAATGAGATGCGGCGCACCAATAAAGCGCATCCCTCCACTTCCTTCAGCACCTGTAAAAAATAACAATAATAATAAAAAAAAAAAAAAAATAAAAATGATAAAAAAGGAGAATAAAGCTTTGGACAAAATGCCCAGTACTGTTGTATGGGAATCTGGCCCTTTTTATAAATGACAATTTAAAGAGTAAAATTAACCCCTTCGTGACCAATGATATTCCAGGTACATCCAGAAAATATGTCCTTAGAGGACCAGTGACGTACCTGCTCCGTCATGGGTTAGAAAGGGTCCCATGGCGCCTCTGTCGGAGTGATCACGTGGTTTCCGCTGTTGCCGGATTTGGTCTAATAAATTGTTGTGCTTTATGACGAAGGTTCAGATTGCCCGTATTTACTGATATCGGTCTGCATTTGTAAAATTAGCATAACTGAAATTAAAAACAAATTAAGAATTTTGGCTGTTGGGGTCTAGATATGCTGTCTATTGGTGGAACCTCCCGAAACTCGATAACTCTGATGCACCAGTATATAAATCTCGAGGGTTTACCATAAACCCAAATGAGAAATAATATACAACTTTTCTGATAATTTAGAAAAACATTTTTTTATTTGACATTTCGGAAGGTGCGTTGCGGTACCGCTGGCGATCACGGACTTTCTAAATGAAATCCTGTGTATCCATGCACGTAAAACACGCAACTGATCATAATAAAGTAAAGAAGGAGCCAATAAAGGAACGCTCCTTTAAAAAAAAGTCAAATGAATAAATAAGTGGTTTTTGGAAGTTGAAGACGTTATTTTGCAGCCACCCAAGAGTTAAGCGGCCATCGCCGGCGGGGTTGCGGCGGATTGTTTTGGCAGCATCCAGGTGTCGCAGTCTGCACTTATAGGTCGCCTTCCTCCGGCTGAGAGTGTTTCTTATTCATCTGAGACGAAGAAGCCGGTGTTGTCCCCCGGAGCGAATCTCCAGACCTCATAATGTGGATTCTTCCCGCTCACAGCCTCATTTCTTCCGTCGCCGGAGCCTCCGAATACTCGCAATATATCTTCACGGGCAGGGCACTTAAGACGTACCTTTGGGCGACGGCGAGAAAGCGGGGCGGGCGGAGAGGGGGGGTGCAGTTTTTATTTGAATTCCACCGGTTTTGGCTGCGAGTAAAAGGAGGTTTACGTTGATGAGATCTCTTTATTCTCGCCGCGCCGGCACCGTCAAAGTGTTTGGCTGACGGGGATGAAGAAATTCATTGAGCAATAAATCACAGATCGCTGTCTGGGCCCAAACCGCCTCGCGCTCGCCGGTGCTTTGGTCGTCGCCGGCACCGCCGAATGACAACAATCTCGCCGTCCGGAGAGCTTAACCGCCACAAGATATTTCTCCCCATAAATTGCCATAAAAAGTCTGATTTTGAGACAGATTAATGCTGTTTATATTCAGTGGCTCTGGGCTCAGAAAGATTTTCAGCGAGAGAAAAAAAACCACACAGAGTCTTTGAGTTAACCCCTTAATTACGGCCGATCCTATCCTAATTATATTGAGCCGTCTGGATACTCAGTATTTCTCCGGTTGGTCCTGTTTTGATTTTCTGTTTATTAAACGTCCAGGCTGCGCATGTTGTGAAGATTAAACTCCTCCGATGAGGCTCAACGCAAATAAATATGGCACAGGTAATACAGTTACGCTCAGGGTGGCATTTAGAGGCAATCGGTAATGACTATTACCCCGAGCAGGTAATAGTAAATGAATAGGTGACCGTACCAGTTGGACCAAAGTCCGTCCCGCACATAGAAATGTAGTTTTAAACTCACAAAGTTCTCCTTGCATCCCTTTTTTGTACAGGAGAATTAATAAAAGAAATCAGTGTCGACCCCTAGGCACTCAACCTGTGGGCCCTTCAAAGAATGTGTTGCCTTTGAGACCTCAAACCTCCAAAAAAAACAGAAATATTGTTTTTAAACGAAAACAACATGAAAATAAGATTTTGAAAAACGCTATGTTCAATATCGGGGGATTCTAAAAATGATTGCGGGATGTCTGGGAGCAGGTATACATACGCGAGCGCACCAGCGGCCCCAAGTGGCTGGAGGATGCATTGCAGCCACCATTGATGAACAGAAGTCAACCAGCAGCCTGGGATATTTGACTGGGACATAAATAAGGGGGTATCCGAGAAATAAACCTTGCACTAGAATGTCCATTTTGTTTCACAGAGAAACTGTTTTTACAAACGACATCCTTACAAAATAAAATAATGCAAATGAGGAAGAACAAAGGCAATAATTAATGAGCATTACTGATAATACCCTTTATTTGCCCCAGGTACCCCGGTTATCCCAGGCCTCAGTCTGGTGGGGGTTCACAATTAAGACTCTCCCACTCCCGCCTAGTTCTGCCCACCTCACGTTCCTCGTGTGATGATTGGCATGCCCTGGCCACAGTCCTGTAAGGAGCAGGAGAGTGCGCTGCTCTGGGACGTTCCACTGTGTAGTTGGTGGGCGGGGTTATATACACATGCATTCAGCCAATCGGCTTGCTAATCTCATTGAAGCCTCAGGGATGGGAAACGCAACAGGAAAACATTTCGGATCAATGGTTAACCCTTTATTTTACAGCGCCCCCTATAGACAGAATTAACATTATATTTAGCGTCAGATATTAAAAAGAAAGCGAAACGTTAGGGTACGGAGTTACATTTTTCTGCGTCGTTAGGTGGACGCGTCGGGGAGCTAATAATAATAATATGTCAAAGTCTCATTCTTATTTAAATGCGTCTTTGCCAAGGGCATTTTCCTCTGAAAATTAATTAAATCATTAATGAAAGAAATATGAATTGAAGAAAAAAAAAAGGGTTTTCATTAACTTACTTTCTCAAAGAAGAATATATTAAATAATTTTTAAAGAACTATCGGTCACCGGCACTTCACGCCCTGCCAGGCTGTAGCCATTTCAGTATTTAATGCCGATTTGTATTAAACAGAAGTTCACAATAAAAAAAAAAACTCGCATCCCGGTAGCTTAATGCCCCCCGCTATGTACTAACGAGCTGGCGTCATTCCATGCGACACAATTGTAAAATAAAAAAAATACAAAAAAAAATTAAAAAAGGGGACCTCTGTCGCCTAATTTTCATTTGTCCCTAGAATTTCTTCGGTGACAACCATGTGAAATTAAAAAGTAATTATTTTCTTATTATTATCAAATTTTCAATTTTTTTTTTAAAATTTTTTTATTTATATATCTTATACAATTTAGGTCATTAAAGGAAATAAAGGATGTTAATGGGATTCTAAAATCCCCTCCCCCCAATTAGCTTTATTAAAGATGCACCCTAGGGAAGAACAGCGATGATATGGAAACAAATAAACAAATATTTACAAATTATTACATCATTGAGATGATATCATTTATACGAAGGGGCTGCCGATATAGGATTTGCGTGGCTGGTTTCCCGGGGGGGGTTGGTTAATTTAGGTTTTGAGACTGCGAGGGTTGTATGGAGCCAGGACCCCGCGAATATCCGGGGGTTTATAACCCAAATATTACATGAATTCGAAGGGAAAAGTCGCGGCTTTTCAATCAGGGAAGCTGAGGTCGGTGGCAGCCTGTGGCAGAACCAGCATTATCTGATCAATTTCCGGTCCTGAAGTTTTCCTCCCCTTCCAAATTCTACCTGAACAGCAGCAATCAGCAAGCTAACACTGGGTGGATTTATCTGAATGGGGAGGAATAATCCGAGGATAGGAAGTTAAATGGGATACACATAAGGGGGGTTTCTATTCTGTATATATATATATAGTATATTTCTATTGCTTATTGTAAGCTGTTAACAGAAGAATTCGGTTTATTTCATGTACAGAAGACGAGGATTTGAGAAAAGCGACAGATTCTTTATTTTACAAATCAGTTTCGGTTGACAAAGAGAGAAAAAAAAAATCTGCTTGGCTCGGAAAACTAATCATAAAATAAGCAAAAAAAAAAAGAAGTTTTCCTCTTATTCGGCAGCCGTTCCGATCCTCATCCAACGCGCGCAAGGCAATCATGCGATGAATTATCACTCAGCACGACAGCTTGTTAGTTCATGGACCGCGTTTCGCAATCTCCGGAAAGCTCTAATATGGCAGATAATTCCCACAGAGCCCCTGAAATAACCGGACGAGGGCGAGCGGCCCCTGAAATAACCGGGCGAGCGGCCCCTGAAATAACCGGACGAGGGCGAAGCGGCCCCATGAAATAACCGGAGCGAGCGGCCCTAAATAACCGGACGAGGCGAGCGGCCACTGAAATACCGGACGAGGCGAGCGGCCCTGGAAATAACCGGACCGAAGCGGACCCTGCAAATAACCGGACGAGGGCGAGCGGCCCCTGAAATTCCCCTAACGCAAACTGGTCTGGTCATTTACCCGAATTAAAGCGGTCCCCGTGCGGCGCCATCCCCAGGACTGGGCACAGGGCGGCATTACGGACTCGTATAAGTGCCTCTCCTACTGTTCTTGTATTACAACTCCCATGACGCTTAACCCACACTGGAGCAATGAACCGGATGCCCTTACCCTGTGTTCAAAAAAACTGCAATATTATCGGAAAGTCATTTACTGTTTAGTTGAGGATTTTGCTGGAGACGCAGAAATCAATACTGAAATCCGCAGGAATGAGCGTCTCGCCACAAAATGACTCCTGCCGAGGCGTTTCCTGTCATTCGCGGACTTCCCTTTTTAAATCGGAGACCTCATTTTAGGGATAATTCTCTAGAAACCATTACTATCTTTTCCCCTTTACAAAATAACGCTAATCCGTAGCCCCCCTTCAGCAGAAAAATCCGAGGACTCGGCCAGGAAAGGAATCGGTCAGAAGGAAGAAAATACAAAACGTAGCTGTTAAAAAATGTATGAAACAAACAAGCTGTCTCCCTGTCCACACGCGAGGCGCTTTAAAAACATCTTCATTCATTCATTCAAAGCTCAGAGGATGCGCAAGAATGTAGCTGAATTCCGGTAAGGGAAAAGCGGACGTCGCGTTTCGCTCCCTTTTTATTTTATTTATCAGAATTTATTGAAAGGACTCCTTTGCGAAACTCCAGCCGAATTATTAGGTTTTTTTTTTTTAGAGTAAGCAAAAAATACCTATCGATGTTATTGCGCATGTGAGCGATGCCCATGCTAGGTTTCTAGAAGCAGCTGTCAGATTACGCAGACGTATTGGTTTCTCGGTGCGCCTGGGGCCCCGTAAGATAAATTGCGGTGTCTAATAATACAGGAGCCGGGGCCCTTTAGGTTTTCCATGCCGCCATATCCCCTGATGTACGTTTACCTCGCACTCCGTTCCGTTACCGCCGGTTATTAATCGGGTTGTAGCTCTGTTTATATATATATTTAACTCATGTAATATGCAGCGCTATGCGAAAGAAACGTAAGAATTATCGAGAAATCGACATCTTAATCGTTTATTTCTCTCCTTTAACAAAATACAAAGGGAGCCAACGGAAGAAAAATCGGAAACAAACAAATATTTGGGTCCTTCTTGGGCTCGCTCGCTCGCAGTCAGGGATTTTGCCGACATTTAGTTAGGTTTATGATTAGAGGTTTAGAGGTAAGAAGATGGAGCACCTCCTGCGCAACAAAAAGGGGCAAATATAAACGGGAGGATTCCGCAGATTCTCCTCATAAAGTGGAGACCCCAAAGGTTTGAAGGGACCTCTCGGGTACCGAATGCGTTAAAGTCTTTACACTGCCCCGGAACGTGAATTTTCAGGCTGTCTCTGCCGCCCGACGGCTGGAAGGAGGATCGAGGATATAACCGACACATTGTTTTTTCTGCTGGTTCTGCCGTTTGCCGGAGTCTCGGGTTCCAGTCCCGTGAAGTTCTGATGATGCGTTTCCTGTACATTAAGCCGCTCAGCTCATATGATACATTTTCATTTTGTGGATTTCTATTTAATCCTTGGCAGCAAAAACAAACACGGCGTCCATCTCGAATTAATCACAGTGACAGCTCACGCTTCAGCTCTGACATCTAATCTCACAAATCCCCTGATGTTCTATAATGATGAGTTTAACAGTCACTTTATGCATTTAATATAGACTGGAACCTTCCCCAAATCCCTCGTTTCATAATTCATACATCCTAAATCCTTCATTCGGTACTGCGGGGGACATCAGTGACATCACACACACCCCATGCAATGGGCATCAGTGATATTATACACCTCGTGCATGGGACATCAGTGACATCACACACCCCATTCAATGGGCATCAGTGACATCACACACGCCCCATTCAATGGGCATCAGTGACATCACACACGCCCCATGCAATGGGCATCAGTGACATCACACACGCCCTATACAATGGGCATCAGTGACATCACATACACCCCATGCAATGGGCATCAGTGATATTACACACTTTATGCACAGGGTATTATTGACATCACACAATTTTATTTTCTGGATTCTGTAAATTCCATGTCATAAAAATAGGCTGGGTTTTTGGGGAAATATCTAAAAAAAAAAAGTGCACACCAGAAAATATAAGACTATTACAAGAAGAGTTTCAAGCCCCCCCTATATAAACCATCTGCCCCCCCGCCTCACCACATTACAAGTCTATGAGGGCTAAATGGATTGCCGCAGGGCGCCCCATCGGCAGCAATCTCACCGGAGTGGCGCGCGGACGGACGTGACCCTTATTACTCAGTTAGCTGGAGTTCTGCTGTTCCAGACACCGGCTGCGTGCTGGAGATTGCTGCGGATTCGACATCAGCAGGAAGAGATGAATCTCCCTCTCGGAGGATAATTACGTCCACGGCCGAGGAGAAGGATTACATACATGTGTGTGTGCGTGCATGCGCGTGGATGGAGTTAAAGCCCTTTACTTAGGGAAACTCCCACAATGCACTGCAAAGTAGCATTTAGGATTAGAAAGAGGTTAAAGCCTCCGCCGACGGCTCCTGAATTGGTTGACCAAAAGCCGACGCAATGGAGTGGGGTCAGGGGAGCGGAGTAATAAAGCAATTACTCGTCAGCGGAGCCGGGGAAAGGATTTAGAGGGAGAGGAGCGCCAGGCGCGACCCTCGGGGTCTCTGTTCCAAGCCTTCGGTCTTTGGCAGCCGGAACGGCGTTGAGAATTCAGAAAGATAAAACCTTTGCGTTGGCGTTCGATCGCGTTGGGGGCAAACTTTCAAGAAAGAAGAAAAGAAGAGATTGAATTGGTGGTAAAGCTCGTAGTGCAATTTAGTTCTCCGCTTCATCCCAAGATTAGAGGGGTGGTCGCCTTCCTTTTTTTTTTTCGCCCTCCTTTTTTTCCGCCTTCCTGTTTTTCCGCCTCTCCAGGCTTTGTCATTTCTCGGACGCAGCCTTGTCTGATTAATGGAAGGTCCATGGTAACCACGCTCGGTAACGGTTATCTCCGCGGTGGAGGGAGATGTTGGCAGACCGGCCCGGTTACAGCCGTCACTGGCACAGCGCGGGGTGCTGGTATCTGCCGGTATCGGCCAACGTCTCCTCGTTAAGTATCTCAGTGACTCTGATTATCACGTCTTTACTGCAATACAAATGGCGGTGAGGAGAAGCAAGGAGCCTTAAAGGGATCCTTTTACAGACAAATGAGAGTAGGAAGCTCCATCTAAGCAGGGAAAGCGGCGCGTCCTCCAGGAACAAATTGTAGATATTTGTATTCGGAACTCACAAGAGACACGAAAGCCGAGCCCGGTCCGGTCCCAAGCGGCTGCCTCCTTCCCACAGAAATCTCACCGTAACCAAGATTCAGCATTCACAGCCATTTCATGTAAAGTAGAAATAAAGATGGCTCTTCGGCCCCTGATAAAAAGCTACCTCGACCTTGGCCCAAGCCCATAGATCGTTCTTCTACCCATAATCCCACAGTCCCACTTACCGGCAATAGAGAGCAACCAGATTACCACCCGCAAGTTCTCCAATCATAAAGCCCCGAAGAATCACAAGACCCCAGGCCCTTTCTTCCAATAACAGGCCCTCAGACCACATTAGTACTCCAATCACAAACTTTCAGATCTCCTCCAATCACAGGCCCTCAGATCACTGGCCCCACTCTATTTCACAATCACAGACCCTAAGACCCATCCTCCAATCACAGGCCCTTAGACCAGTTATCCAATCACAAGCCCCCAGGCCTGTTACCCAGTTACCAGTCCCCAGATACTACCCGGTATTACAGAGTCCCACGCGAGTCCCACGCGAGTCCCACGTGAGTCCCACGCGAACACCGCTAGGCGCTCTGACCCAACGGCACCGCACGCAGACACTCGAGTTACTGCGGCCTGTTTAGTCGGAGGGATTTAAATAGACGCCGATCGGCAAATTACATTCCCTTCACTCGTATAACTCAGCCCACCATTAAAAGACCATTTTCAGCGACATTATTGTTCTTTTGTTCCTAATTAAAAGCTATTTGCAGAGCAAACGAATTCGTCTCTCCTATTAGATTAAGGATTCGCTGATTACTGTAACCAATCTTTGTTTAACTCTCTGCACCGGGTGCCCTGCGCGTTTCGCGTGGCGGCTGGAAAAGCATTCAGCGCTCAGCGCGTGGCAGCCGGTGGGTTCCGGGGGGTCACCGGCAGTTAATATATCATCCATTCCCCAAATCAAAGAATTCATAATATTATTAGGAGCAAAGAACCGGAATTCAAGACAATAAATCTATCAAATAAATGTATCAGGGGTTTTTAACCCATCGGTGGTTGTCCTGTTAACTCATTAAGTACCGCATTCGACGCAGATTAACGGGCTGAGTGCCAGGTGCTAATTTTCATTTCCCCCCCTACAATGCCTGTTTGTTTTAGAGGAGGTTAACTATTTCAATGCCGGCTGTTACTTGGTAATTATTTTGGGCGCTGATTCGCATAGCGCTTGGTTCCGCGTTCCGTGGCTTCTGCCCGGTCTCCTGGAAGCCGTCGCTGAGTAGTAAGCGGTGAGGGGAACGGCAGCGCTGAAGGCAGCCGGAATAAACGATTTGCCTCATTTTATAACCACGATTATACGTTGGGGTGAAGGTTTACAGCCCTCTGGGTTTATAACGCATCGCCAGATCAGACTGGAGCGGCTCCCCTGACTTCATTCGGTTTCTCCAGCAGCGCTGCCGTTCCTTCTACTACCGACGAGCGCCAAACGGCTGTTCTGCCCGACACGGACATGCGCATCGAGTTTCTCTCACCGTGTTGGGGTTCGGTTGGCTTATGGCTCCCAGTGATGCTGCTAGAAAGCAAAATCACTGTGCACTCCCAGGGGTAAAGTTTAGGCTAGTGGCCCCTGAGTGCAATATTTTTTGTTGCCCCCACCCATAACTATAACACACGCACGTACTAACACGCAAACTCACTCTACTACCCACTCTCCCCACGACCCACACACTTACCTACACAAATATAACACACCCTCCCTCTCCTCTTCTCCTCTCCCCCTCCATTGCACCACTAGCCCTCGGCTCAACCCTGACATTGTAACGCCATGCACCGGCGCACACCCTAATGTCATATATGTACACGGACTCAGGCTAATGCCATACAGTCATAAACATGCCAACGCCATAGACTTACACACACACTCACACTAACACCATACACACAAACTCCAACACCACACACTAACGCACACTCTAGCACAATACACTTACACATTACTCCGGTAATCCAAGCGTGAACAAGTCCTGATCCTTTGCTGCCGTTTGCTCGTTATCCTCCTGATGAAGATGCGTATTGTTTGGGTAGAAACGTTGGCTTTTATAGCCTCTCTTGCCGACCAGAATTGAATTTTTATGTTTCATTTATAAGATTCTGGAACGTTTCAGGCAGAAAGCCGGAAGGATACAATGTATCTAATGGGGGGGGCTTTCCACAGAAAATGATGTGTCAGCAGAAATGTAATTCACTTTTACACATAAGGGTTAAGTTTTTCAGGGGGGGGGGGCAGAACAAAATGTATGATAATAGAATGGGGTCGCCGCTAGCTTTTCTTTTAACCCTGGAGTGCCCGGGGACCGATGCGTTAACTCCAGGGAAGGGACGGTGGCCACGTCTGAAATTCGGTGCAAATAACTGTACTGCAGCAGGTGGCCTGTAGGGGCTTCAAATTCAAGTGGTCTTATCACCATAGCAACCAACTAGTCGTGTTGACCGATTCTGCGTTAAATAAAATGGCATCGACCATGTTTGAGGTCGTCGGGAAAACGTTCTGCCTCTCGGTGGTAATATGCTGCGTATAGGCATATAAAATGTGCGGCTGCGCATGTCCAACCGGTGGCTGCATGCCGTTTGGAGACCGACGGCCTTAAATCACCAGAGCCACTTAGTCCTCCCCAGTTTGGCCATGAATACGGTTATTACCCATGGAAAATACCTCATTTAAAACTTTTTACTGTGCCCCCCCCCCCTGTCATCTGAGGATGCCTCTGTTTTCAGTGGAAAGTCTCTGAAACTTTACTTTTACTTGTGTGTTTTTTTTCCCTTAAATTGGCTTAATTCTGATTCTGTGGAATTGTATTTTTTTAGCTGACATTAAATGTATTTTCTGTTGTGAATCGCAAAAAATTAAATCCATTTATTATAATCAGTGACATAAAAAAATATATCGGTCTGCTCTCACAAAACATCTTTATTGTCGAGGACGCTTCCTTTATACGTTTTTCCACCCCATCAGATACAGCGTATGCTTGCGGCTTCTTTGTTTGCATAATGAATTTAGCGTTAAAAATCTCCCGGTGTTTTAGTTACTTTACTGAGAGGGTGGTAGATAAGTGGAACAGCCTCCCAGCAGAGGTGGTAGAGGGTAATACAGCGAGGGGATTAAACATGCATGGGACAGACATCCGGCTCCTGAAACTAAGACGAGACCAACGGCTGATTAAGGTTTGAGTCGTTACAGCAGGAGAGACCGGATGGGCCGACGAGGGCCGGATCTGTGTTTCTGAGGCCGGTTGTGTTCGGCGGTGCAGATATAATAATAGACTATGGGCACCGAATTCATTGAAATAAAATGGCTGAGACTGGCAGGGTGAAGCGGGGACTTCTGTGCGCATGGTGCTGGCTGTTTTTCCTGCAGGGAGATATAATTACATTGTAAGTGATTTTCATTAACGCGTTTTGGTGTTAATTATTCACACTAATTTAATCTTTGGAGACTTTGCAGCTATTAAGCTGTCAAATAATTCTGTATCTGTACAAGAGGATTAAATCGCACATTTCTGGTTTTTATTAAATCATTTGTAAACGCACCAAAAAGGGGAGGCGCGGAGGTCAAAGGTCACAGCAAACGGACGATATTGTCTGAATAAAGCCATTGAAAGCGCGGGGGGTCAATGTGTATATTTTTGGGGCCCCATTGATGCGTCGGAGAGGCCAGCGTACCGGTTAATAGACGGCGTGGACATTTATTGCTCACATTGGGTCTTATTTGTAAAGAGGTTAATATTCTAAGCATGGAGCAGTTGCCATGGGAACCAGTGGAATGTTACACATTGCGTCTTGTAACTGAATCATTCGTGAGGCGTTAAGTTCCATGAAAGAGACTAACGATTTAAGACGGTTCTGTGTTGAAGTTAAAGGTGGTCTTCAGACCCTTTTTGAAGGTCTCCTAGAGATGTGACATCATGAGCTGTCTGAAGGCCCAAGCTGTGGTCTCGTTTCTACTGGACTTAGATCCAGGATCTGGTAAGCAGAGCATTGACTTTGGTCCATGGTGGGACCTTCAAGACCATCAATGGCAGCGAAGAAGTGGAGGGATAATTGGCCGATCCACTCAACAGAGCCAAAGCTTCGAAGGACCTCGAGGTACGGAGACCCTGCACCAGGCAGTGGAGCCCCGGCTGGCGTTAGAGCTGCAGTTGTTCTTCCCTCTGCACAGCGAGAGGCTTCATCCCTGCGCATGTTTCCCGCCTACTGTGTGCATGAATGAGCTGGACGAAGGTCTCAAAGGGGTTTAGTGGCTGCGCTCTTAGACGCTTCATCCCTGCGCATGTTTCCCGCCTACTGTGTGCATGAATGAGCTAGACGTAGGTCTCCACTTTGGGACTCCTCGTTGGTCAGGCGTCTTGTCTGCGGCATTCCGTCTTTGGCGCCACGTTCCATGCCTACATTCTTTACCCCCCCCCCGGAGGCGGAAAGAAATCGTTCATTCGGTTTTGTCTGCGACTCGCGTGACTCCGACGCAGATCGTTTCGCGAATCATTCGCTTGTAGTTTTGTTCATTTGTATGCAGCGAGACTGAAACCCGAACGGAGCAAATGACTTCTTTCTCATCTCGAAGCGACGATGCTGTCTGGATGAATACCTAATGAGTTTAACGCCGTCTCTGCGTTCCCGCGCCAGGTGCCGCTCCCCATCTGTTCATTTATTTCGTATTTCCCTCCCCTTTTTTTCTTTTCAGTTATTGTTAATTTTAGTTTTTTTGGGGGGAATTTTAAGACCACAAAGACATTTCCCCGGTTCCTGTGCCCGCCGGTAGCTCCGTACCTTGGACACCTGGGGTAAATTCGGAGTCCGTGTGCATCGCGTGTAACCTGATTACCGGCGTGACGGTCGCAGCAACAAACTATTTGAGGATCGTTATGTTTTTACTTTTTTTTCATGAAATTGAGCAAAAAACCCCAAAACAATTAAATGGAGCTTTTCTAGCTTATAACCGGCCCTCGGTGGCCACCATATAAACAAAATGAGACAGAAGATTAGGAGTAACGGTGGAACGTTGTATATGGAAGTTATATGGTGAAGTTGATGTGATATCCGTTTACGTTCACTGTAGCTGCAGCAGCGAAGGAGCCCAGATCCTAAAACCCCTAAAACCAGCACTTTTTACCCCATTCAGGCGGTCTAGTCGCCCGTTTCTCCCGCTGTAAAGACTCAAACCTTAATCAGTTGTTGGTCCCGTCTTAGATTCAGGAGCCGTATACCTGTCTCATGCATGTTTAACCCTCTACCACTTCTGCTGGGAGGCTGTTCCACTTATCTACCACCCTCTCAGTAAAGTGAAACCCCCTTTATAGTCCATCTAAGCCTCCAAACCTCTAGTTATAGATTATTAAATTAGAGCAAATTAAAAAATGACCCACTGTCTACCCTGCGCATGTTCGTCAGGCCAAGCAGGCTCTTTCCATGGGGAACGTCTTACAGGAGCTCATAATGCAGCCGTAAACCCTCAGACTTGGAATCCGCTAATAAAAAATTAATATCCAACTGATTAATATTAACTTTGAACCCCTCCCCCCAAAAAAAGATTCTACCTTTTTTCCCTCTCAAATATCATATTTTTTACATAGTAACTATATATATGCCTTATATACACTTTATATACACTTATACATTTATATACATTTTATATTCATTTTATATAACTTTATACACATTTTATATACATTAATACATTTTATATACACTTTATATATTTTATATACAATTATATTCATTTTATATACATTTTATATATTTTCTGTTATAACTTTATATACATTTATATACATTTTATATTCATTTTATATACCGCGTAACTTTATACACATTCTTATATACATTAATACATTTTATATACACTTTTAATAATATATTTCATGTTTTTTTTATATATATATATATATATACAATTTAATATAATTTAATATATGCTTTATATACACTTTATAACCACTTAACATTTTATATTCATTTATATAGCATTATATTATTTTCTGCTATACTTATATACATTTTTATATATAATTTATGTTTTTTATATATATATACATTTATATATTTTATACACATTTTATATACATTATACATTTTAGTATACCATTTTATATATATTTTATGTTTTTATATATATATATATTTATATATTTATACACAAATTTATATGATTAATACATTTTGTATACATTTACTTTTTCTCATAATTAAATATTTAAAAAAACTAAAGTTTTTTAATCCAGAATATTTGCTAAATTAAAATAAACCTAAAAGATAGTAAATAAAATGTTGTCTTATCAGCGCACAATATGGCTTGTTTGTGGACCTGATCCTAGTTCAACATGCGCTGCTTTTTTCCTGCGTGCCAGTATCTGGACTAACATGATATTATTGCCCTTGGCCGGGGGATTTGGACCATTTTCATATCATTCATTTGTATCCAAAGCTGTGTTTGCAGTAAGTTGCCATAGTTACACTATTTATGGGCTGTTTGTTCTGTTAATTATTCTTCTGAAAAGTAAGAAATTCTGGATAGTTTAGCCCAAAAGTTAACCCCTGGGTGTCTGTGCGCCCCTCTTACTCCCTTTGCGGGTTCGTCGCTAGCAAACAGACGAAATAATAAAAACAAAAAGACGCTTAGAACGTAAAACTCTTTTAATTAAAAAGACAGATTCGCTGCAGTCAGCGGGTTTCCTGATCGCGTCGCAAATAACATCCATCCTCATTAATTAAAGAAACCCGTCGCCTCTCTCTAATGCTGTGTATTCAGCGCTGCTTCTCCGGTACTGAGACTGGGGGGTAAGGGCAGAATTGGAAGAGGGTATTTTGGGAGGTGGGGGTTGGTATAGGAGCTTAATCCATCAGTACAGGGAAGGGCCGCAGTCAGGTGCGGTATTAGGTATTATGATATAATTCATATTGTGCAAACCTATTGGCTGCCTAAAGAGGAAGTTGTAAGCCGCTTCCTGTTCTCTCCCTCCGTCAGCCCGAGCAGGAAGTTGTAATCCGCTTCCTGTTCTCTCCCTCCCATCAGCCCTAGCAGGAAGTTGTAATCCGCTTCCTGTTCTCTCCCCGCATTGTTTTAGCGGATGGCGTATGAGCTTCAAGCGCTAGAGATTGTTTCCGGCCTCGCAGGTCGCTCCGTAATGCTATTATCACAGATATCTCAGGGCGACGGGAGCGGTTTAACCCTGTGATGGGCATGAATTAGAATCAGGAAACATTCGACCAAAATGAGACACCTTTGATGGGGGGGGTGGCAAGGGGGCCCTAGAAGTGGGTGGGGCCATGAGAGTCCTGCAAAAACTGAGACTGTCGGGAGGTATGGGATCAGGGATCGTGTGGAATATCAGTTCCCCTTTAAACCCGAACGACTTTTTGTTACCTCGGCGTCTCTTCTGAAAAGTATTCGCGATATCAATAAACAGACTTGATTTTCCTCACACTTTTCTACCCTCCTTTATTGCCCGCTTTTTTCGAGATGCGCCGATAACACAAAAGGCGGCTTCCCCTCTTACCTGCGTAGCTCGTCGGCCGCTATTATCGCAGGTGAGGCACAATCCCGTCTTAATTGCCTTGTCTTTGGGGAGGAATAAGGTCACGTTTGGGTTATTAGAATATATTGTAGTGTCCGGCTCAATACTTCTCAGTTGTACCAATTGATTGTATCTGTCCATCTCAATTGGTTGCCGGCTGACAGATGATCGGTCCTCAGAGGATAGAAAATGGTGCAGTTCGCGGCCGGCGAGAGCAGAGGAGGGGCGCCGAACGCCAGAAAAAAGGAACATTTCTGCAATTTTTGCTGTAAATCCACAAACCGACAAAATGCAAGAATAGATAAAAAAGAAAGATACAGAGAACCCTTATAGATCCAACATGGAGGGAGCTCCTCGTAGATCGAGGATGGGCTGTGCAGATGGAATATTTTATTAACTCTTTGGGCTCTAAACTCTAAATTCAGGCCAAAAAACCCAACGTGTTAAAGATGTTTTTCCGCTCTCTTGTCCGTCGGGACCCCGCAGAATTCCATAGGCGTAACTCCACATTCTGTAGTCATTTTCCCCATTTACCTTATACTGGCCAATTAGCTAACACATCTATGGCTTCAAATGTATGTTTAATCCCAGCCCCCCTGAATCTGTATGTTGGCACTAAAACTATAGAAAATTAACAAATATGGCCGCCTTTGCGCTTCCCCGGAATATTGAAGGTAAGTGGATATTTTTTCTTTGGCGCTAACCCCGGCCTATCAGCTGCCCCTTCATTCTTTACTGCTGGGCGTTGGGATCTAACGTCAGGTCCTGGCGCCATTTTCTTCACGGCGTCAGTGATCCTCCTCCTTACTGGTCCGTGGAGCAGTGACGCGACATGGAGTGACTGCCCATTAGGGCGACCGGAGAGGCTGCCACCACCTTGGACTTCCCACCCAAGGTGTAATCAAACACAAGCTTATTAAAGCTGCTGTTCCACTTACACAAAACATTAACTGCATACAAACCTTAACAGATAGCACAGAACTGTTTTTATACCACCCTTACCACCCTCCATGCGCAGTAGATGTGTCCGGATGTTACACTCGCCTCCAATCAGCTCCAGCGCTGGCTCGGCCAACACCATGGGTGGAAACTTATTTTTTTTTCAGAAAAATGCCATCTAAAGGACCAACGAGGAGCGGTGAGAAATTCCTGTCCATCTAAGAAATCGGAATCAATTGTGGTCTTGACGGCAGATCCTCTGCCGAGGTTGACTTCAATAATTTTTCATGATTTTGCCTTATTTTCAACGCCATCGTTAGTATTCACTGCTAAGTATCTCTCGGTTAACAATTACTAATTTTACTGGGACGATTTTTTTTCGCGGTGCGGTATCAATAATGAAAGCGAAAGTTCTTTTTTCAGCGGCAAAGTCAATTAAAATGAATAATTACAGAATTTAAATATTCACTTAATCAGAAGTGTATAAAAGATCCCATTACAGACACATAAATTATTTGACACATTTTTTCTGCCCCTGTTATAGACCCACAGTGATAAATCCCCGGTGTAGTTTGACAAGTTCCGCCATGCGCAGAGCGTTTTTATTCGTTTGACCCGTGCTAAATAATCGAAGGGTTAAAATTTGAAGAAGATACAGGAATTGAATACAATAGTTCTGTTTGTGAGCTGCGAATGAGGTGCCAACAACTCACACCCCAGACTCCCATAATCCATTAATGCCCTGGTAGGTAAAACTGAGCTACCCGGTTCACTTCCATCTTTTCCCCAAACCTGGCAGTTTTTTTAATGGAAAAAAAATATTCTCCTTGAGCAGAACCAAACCTGGGATTCTCTGGGATCGCCGTGGAGATTGCCGGGTGAAGGGCCGCTTCTCCGGGTCGCGGGAGCCGGGTCTAGACACGTCCCGCTCCCCGCTAATTTTCCATTTAAGTGGTGGAGGTTTTGTCTAGTAGATTGGGCTCAGATTACATTACTCAGTCGGGCTGGGTGATTAACACTGAGCCATTCTATTTTTTTGAAAGGCAGCATGATGAGCAGTCAGGTTGTTTGTCTAATAACGTCAAGGAAGCGGGCTTAATTCTGTGTTGATTCTGGCACATTTGTTCTCCGATAGGCCCCCAGGCTGACGCGCAGGTTGCGGTGGCCTCAATGATGAACCCAGCCCCCCCGGTAATTACACAGAGAGCAAATGTTAGCAGAGTGACCCGGATGAACGGCTGGCTGGTTTATGTCACGGAGCCGCCATGCCTGGAGGCTGATACCACGTAACTAATCATACGTGTTCTCATAATGATGAAATGTATGGTTAGTTACCTTGTATCAGCCTCCAGGCATTACGGCTTCAGTCACGTAGCTCATTCGGCCGTGATTGTAAACCTATAGGATACGTCCGCTTCGCCAACTTTAACCAAACCGGCTCTTTTTCATATCTTTTAGTTGATTTAGCTGGTTTAAGTTTGAATAACGATAAGTTTCAATGATTCCTGGTGAAAAATGGGAAGAAAATATCCTTGTTTTAATGAAAAGATATTAAATATTATCTTATAAATATATATATAAATACCCAAAATATATAAAAGTTTTTATGGAGGGGATATCATCTTTAATCTTATTAATACCAATAATTTTTATTAAAATATAAATAATATTAATGAATATTAAACAGTTTTATTGGCTAGCTTTTAAGATTTTGTAACTTTGTCATACAAACTGGAGTGGGTTTTAATAAATGCCCAGTTTGCTAATCCTCAGTTAGTCCTCAGAGTTATGACATCACAGCACCTCTTGGATTTTAATGGGAAAATCCCAAAATTATTTGACAAAATGATACAGACAGAAATAAAAATAAGGACAGACAGAATGAATGTGCTCTTGGTTGCGGATCTATGAAGGTACGAAGTATATCTCCCAACCATCCTGTGTGCTGTCCTAGGCAGCCAAAATAAGTAACTAAGCTAACGTAATGGGGAGGAATAAGTATGCCCTCCTTTGCACATGTGAAATATTGGGGGGTTCACATATTTTCTGAATGAAAGATTGATTGTCAATGTGTTTTAAAACAGTTTAAATGAATCAGGAAATGGAGAAAAACTTACACAGGAAGTGGTACAAACTAAACAGGAAGACAAGGATTGCAGCATAAAATAAGCAGGAAGTGGCAACAGCAAACAGGAAGTGGTACGTGCCAAACATGAAGGGAAAAGGCAAATATTGTAGAGTAAAATAAACAGGAAGTGGTAAAAACGAACACAGGAAGTCGTACACACTAAACATGAAGGGAAAAAGCAAAGATTGTAGCGTAAAATAAACAGGAAGTGGTAAAAACGAACACAGGAAGTGGTACACACTAAACAGGAAGAGAAAAATCAAAGATTGTAGCGTAAAATAAACAGGAAGTGGTAAGAAAGAACACAGGAAGTGGTACACACTAAACAGGAAGGGGAAAAGCAAAAATTGTAGCTTAAAATAAACAGGAAGTGGGAAAAACAAATACAGGAAGTGGCACAAATTAAGGGACTTAATTTTCCCTTAAACTGTAAGGGAAAAAGACAAAAGATAGAGGTGCAAACTAAACAGGAAGTGGTAAAAACACAATAAACAGAATGATGCCCAGAGTGGGCCCTGACTGGGATCCCGAGTAGGGCCAGGCTTTGGTGCCAGTTTTTGGTAAGTTGGGGGACGGGTTTAGGGGGAAGTTATTTAAAGGGTAGTGACACGAGGTTTAGGGACATTTTGTGGTCACCTTACCTTGTGTTGTTTGTCCTCCCTCCCTGTTTTTTGTGTTTTGTTGGGGCAATTGTGTTGGGGTATTTCTACTGTCATAGCCAGGTGGGTAGCTTACCAGACATCTAGGGGGTGTGAATGCTCTGGGGGGTGCGCTTGGCAGGGGGTCCCGGTAGGTGGTCCTGGGAGCCTCAGGTTTGGGCATCTTGTCCGTCCCTGTGTGGCGGTTCTGCGTTTTTTGTTAATTATTTATGTTTATTGATGTTATTTATTATATTTATGTGTTCCGTTTGGTCGTCTTTGCCCTGTAAACGCAACGAGGTGTCGGGCCTAAGGTTGTGTGGCAATGACTTGGTTATTAAAATTAAATTGGCTGCGGCCCGGAAATCGAGGGTACTTCAGTCACGGGGAAACAGGAAGTAGTAAAAACAAACACAGGAAGTGGTACACTTGAGGTCAGCCTTTTATGCCATTCTCAGCACATGCCTTCACTCAATTCCGCTAATCAAATTCCATGACATCACAGGGGAAACCAGCCAATCAGATCGCACACTGGCCTCCATACCCTTGTGTAATAATATTGCACATTCCTTGCTTTAATGAGTCTCTCCTCGTCTGCATCTGAAAATCCTGGCCTCGTTCTCTGAAACATTTGGAGGCTATAATTTGAACACACGGCGTGGCGCATAATTCATAAAACCATTTGAGCGCTCGCAGAATGGGAAATAAAACCGCCGCGTTACTGGCAGCCGAACGCCGGGCTGTTTGGCACATATTTTTTTTTGCAGGCTTTGAAAAGTTCCGTTAACTTAAATGATAAATCCGTCCGGTATTTATTAGGCGATGCGGTTCTGCCGGGGTTGTTGTTACGTTTCTATGCTTTATGTATCCGTTGAAATCAATTCCAAATGTGCCTCTTTATAGATATTTCCCTCCACATTCCAATGAGCGTTAATGTTATATTTATTATACAGACAGCCTCGGACTCCCGTAGCCGGGGGGCCTGACGGACGGGAGCCAGATAAATTGTGTTTACTCAAATCACGCGTTTGTGAAATTACCTGGAAATTACCAAGACTTAAAATGTTGCAACTTTTAACATAATTGTTATAACGATATTTGATGGTTTTAATGGTAGAGATCCGCTCTGGGGTGAATATTGTCAAAAAACTAGCATAATTAGTTTCCTTTTTTCAAAGAGAAAAACTTGCCCCTTTCTTGTCCCTCTTGGTCTACAAAGGCAGCCGAAACAAATAACGTATGAAAAGCTTAACTTAATGGGGAGGAATAATCATATAGCTCATGAGAACAGGTTTAAAAATGCTGCTCCCGTGGAATATACATATATGAGTTTATTTATTTTATTAATCAGTTGATTCCATGATCATTTAGGGTACAAAACTGTACAAAAAAAAGAAAAAAAAATATGAAAAAATAAATTGTTACATTTTATGCCTGTAGACATGAAGCAAGCGTACCTCCCAATCACAGCCCAGCGGTCATGGGTTCTGTTTCTGAAGCTCTGTGAGTCTAATAAGATCAAAAGAAAACTTGTAAGTGATGTTTACACATGATGCTGCCACAGCAGAAGCTCATTGCAGTCAATGTTTGCTGATGCTTGTTCAGTGCTATATTATTTAGCGGAGGAATTACACACTGGGGATTTTGTAATCTTTGTCACAGCTATACTGTGTTTTTATTCTCTAAACATGGTGTCAATAAAATGTCATTAGCTGTACCTTGAGTATTCTAGCTAGTTAAATAAATACAGTACATTTTACACATACATTTCCCCACCGCAATCTAGTTGTTGTATGTGCAACAAGGTATCCATTCAACCTGTTAGCGGGAGCTATGAATTCATATCTGCTGATCCCCTATCGGTGGCAAAATTCAACACTCGGTAAGTTAACCGGTTGGTCTACGCTTAGGTCAGCAGTTCCAAAGGGGTTGCAGCTCCTCTGCCACATAACCAGGTACAGAACGTCCTGTTGGGTGACCAGGATCTCCCGCACTCCGCTGCTCTTTGATCTAGTTGGGGTCCATGAATACCGTGGAGCCATGTGTCCTTTTCGATTCAGTGTGCTGGGGTATGACATCATATCCTGGTGAGTACCAGGGTATGATGTCATATCCTGGTGCTCACCATAGATGACAGTCACAGAAGTAAGTGGTGGGGAGCAGCTTGGGCTCTGCCTAGGGCCACCCCCAACCGAAATATGACACTAAGCCTGACCGAAATGTATGGCTCCTGTACTTTTGATATGACTGCACTTACCTTCCATTTATTATACTGTAACATGTAAAGCACCGAGTACATCTGTTGGCAATAAAAACATGATGTAAATGGGGAATCAATGTGCTTTTCTATAGTTTTTTTTTGGTTCTCCTGTAATTAACTTGTAACCAGTACTGACTGGATAGACTCCAAGATAACACCCCCCCGGGTAAAATGCGATGTGTTATTACCTCCACATAAACTCCGACACCATAGTTTACTGTTACTGTATCAAAAGCATTGGCGTTGAGTCGAGATGATGGCGGCAGGCGCATCGGGTGCTATATATAGAGAACCGGGACATTCTCAGATACGGATATAAAACCAGTGTTGACGCCACTCAGGAGGTGACGATGACACTTGTTTTTGACACAATCGTTGCCCGCGTTCGAGATTCAATGTGAGCCTTTTCTTGTAAATTAAATATCGGTTTATTTGACGTTGTTGACTATCTTGACTATAAAAAAGCGCAGCAATGGCCTTTGATTAAGATCAATGTTGAGAAGCGATCTTATCACCGTAGCAACCGATGAAAGCATCCATTCTGTCGGTTGCTATGGCGATATGACCACTTTTTACCTGAGCTGCTCTTTATAAATAATGCAATGTTATGTTGCATATCACTAATTATTTGAGGGGAGCAAATGATCCTCAGCGTTGGCCAACACAAGGAAGCCAACGGGAAGGGAACACTTGACTTATTACCGTCAGCTTCCTGGTCGAGAAATGTAAGGATGGGGAAATCCAAAATATACCGTATTTGCTCGACCCCCCAAAATCTGAATATTAATTTAGGAAAAAAAGAAAAAGCCGGAATATAAGACGACCCTATAGGAAAAAAGTTTTACCAGTAAATATTCATTCATGTAAACTATTACATTTTTTAATAAAAGCTATGATTGAGAAAAATATTTTTTTGTTTTTATTTCCTTGTATTTTCCAACCTGTCCCCCAGTTACGCACATCTGCCCCCAGGCTTGCCACTCCAGTATGGCACTGTGGCCCATGATATGCCTTTTAACCCTCTATATGCCACTGTGCCCCATGGTATGCCTTTTGACCCCCTATGTGCCACCCTAAAAGCCCATATAGGGGCAGAACGTGGCATATAGGAGGTATAAAGCAATTTCCAAGGAGGCAGAGGTGGCGTTTCAGGGGGGTTAAAAAGGCATTTCATGAAGCACTCTGCCTCCAGAAATGCCGCTATGCACCCAATTTAACACTCCCCACCCCCACAAACACACACAGCTTGTGGGGACTAAATATCCATCAATGCTGTGCTCCAAATGGAACTCAGCATCGAAGCAGTTAAAAAAAAATTTAAAAGCAAAAAAATTAATTAAAAAAAAAAAAACAGCACTGAACCTGAAAGTCCAGGGTGCTTCCAGGTCAAACGCTGTGAGTTTAGTAAGAGGGCCGGTGATGATCGGATCTCCTCACCAACTGTTAGTTTAAAAAAATCCCGGCTCCTAACTTTTTTAGCTGGCGCCGAGATTCACAACGAATTTGTCAAGCCCTGGCTCACAATAAACTGACTTGGAATTCGGATGATGCTTTTTCATGCTCTCTCACACTTGCGCTCTTACTCTCTCATTCACTCTCTCTCACAGTCCCTCAATATCTCCCTACCTTCTCCGCCGTCCGGTTCCGGGTCACCGTCTCCTTTTCCGCAGTTGCACTTCTGTTCTTGTTCGGTGAGAGCGTGGCATAGGGTTAGTGTGAGTGTGAGAGAGAGAGTGAGTGAAATGCAAACGACAATTGGCAATTTATATGAATTCAGATACAGAAGTCTACACATTATACCCTTTCCTGAGTAAGTGGAATCTCCTAAGGGGGCAAAAGCTGAAGAACAAAATCCAAAAAGAGACCTTTTACTCTCCGACTTTTACCAGAACCTGCGTTTGGGGACGACGGGATTGATCCGAGGGGAAGAGAAGATTTATTTCCTCCTCTGGAAAGATCCTTACTTGTAATTTATGTGTGTGTTCTACAACATCATTTGACAAAGTTCACAGCATTAAACACTGGCTTTTTTAATTAGAAGCGGCCTGACAGAGAAGCCGGCCGCGTCTTCAGGCATCACACACCATGCGCGAGGACTGTCACCGCTCATGGGATTTGTGACATCAAAGCCAGTTTTGGAAAAGAAGTTGAAAGCAAGAAAAATGATCATAATGTAAAATGTACCAGGTTTCCAGAGTTCGTTGGGACGGACGGCCCTCCCAGCGCATCACCCGCCGTCTGGCTGAGGATTTATTGCTCCCATTATTTATTGGAAATATTAAATAATTGTGTAAAAAAAATAAAAATTAAAAGAGAAGCTTTAATTATGGAAACCCGTACATTGTAAACAACAGCATAAGGCTGCGGCCCATAGAACAAAAGAAAGAGAATAACAAGAATTATTATCAAATTAACAATAAAATGAAATAAATGAATACATTGTAACAGATTCTGAAGATATGTGAAATAATTAAAGGGACAGTCGGTCAGCTACACCATACTGGCTGAAGCCAACTTACAAATATATAATAATAATAATAATTATTATATCCGCCTGGATCGTATTAAATGTAGAGTTGGGGCTTTGTTAACCCTGAAATTGCCAGGAAGGCTAGATACAGAACACGTAGACGGTTAATTGCCCAATAAGGTATCTGATACTTTGGGCCGGGTTCTAAGGTCTTCCGGGCCCCGGAGCAGAGTTTCTGGGTGTCCCTTGATGATGGTTTTACCTTGGAGAGTTTGGCCTGGGGTGATGTGGATTTAACGGGGGTTTAGAGACGGGACGCGGGATCTCAGATCTACCAGGACGGCCAGTTCCTCGCAGCCCGCGTGAAGCTTTGTCTTCGTCGCTTACTGCTGTCTCTCCTGCTCCGCTTTCACACGCCGCATGACGCCGGCCGGATGATTGCACGCATTAAATCGAGTGGCTTGGGGGCTATTCTCATATTTATTCTTAATGGGACTTCAGCGGGCAATCAACCTTGTTTTGAGAGAGCAATGTGTGAAGTGTACATGGCTCAATCCACCCAGGCCGTCCATCACGCACCTTCCATCGGAGCCGGGGATGTCACAATCCCTCCGATCCCGCATTCATCCTCCTGGTGTAGGCGGGTGAATGATGCTCTTCGGAAGCGGTACAAATCTTGCCAAGATGGCTCACGGTGTCTATTTTCGACGGCACTTGGGGATTTCATAAACACCGTCTCTGAAATCTAATTTATTTCTAGTTTTACCTAATAATGAACAAAATTACCGACCTGTGTCCGGAGGTTGGATTGCAAGAACATAAAACCCAGCGTCTAACTAAATATATATATATTGGCTCATGGTGAATCCTCTAAAGTCGTTAAGACCGAGTTGGAGAAGACTGTAATTTAGCTGATAGGAGTTGAGATTAATCTACCTGTTTATTGCAGCCACGAGGGAACCCACCCAACAAACTTATCATCTACTGCTACACAGACCTCTCCCGCGCATGATAAAGTAAGGACTTCATAGAACTGGAGTAACAACGTTACAGATTTATAGAAAATTATTCTGATTATTGCTTCTACTGGATTATTATCTTCAAATTATTTTTTATTGGTCTGGTAGAAAAATTCAGCCCTGTGTGACTTCTTTTGTGAGCTGACGATTATCTGGGGCAGTCTTTTAGCCGCGTCACGGATCTTTCTCTGTGGGCCAATGCCGGGTCTGTAATGTGTGAGGTGTCCTGGTTTTATCTCATTTTGCTCCCATAAAACTCCCTTTATCTGCAGACCTGGAGCCGCCATCTCTGTCAGTCATGTGATATTTTGGGTGACTTTCCCTCCCGGCTTAAGCACCACACTGAGCTGATGCTTTATGGTGTTGTTAATATAGTGCGTTCCTCCATACACTTTCATTAGTCCTGGAGTCCAGCTGGTGGTTAAGACTGAGCCATTCTATTGTTCCCCACAGACAGTATGATAAGGATTCGGGGGGGGTTTGTTTAGTAGATTGGGGATCAGATAATGGAGCGAATACTCATACAAATGCCTGAAAACATTATATTATATGGCAAAAACTACGGCTGGGGTAAAAAAGAAAACAGGAGAATATTTATGAAAACATATTTTTAATCTGATATGAAGAATAAAGAAATGGGCGGGACGTTCAGGTCCATATTCTGGTCCAGGCTGACTAGGCCAAGGGCAGGAGGTCCAGGAGGCTGGAGTCCCTCTGCCATAACAGGGAGCCTGATTAGCGCCACCCGGTGGGCTGGGAAAGCAATGATCTCCACCAATGACCCGTTAACAGTATGGAGGGCAGTGCTGACTTCTCTGAGAGGGTAGTAAGTGAGTGGAACAGCCTCCCGGCAGGAATGAAGAGGATTTAAACATGCATGGGATAGGCATATGAGGCCAACGACTGATTAATGTTTTTTATATCAAGAAAAACGGGCGACTAGACGGGCCGACGAGCCAGATCTACCCATTCTGGCACAGACCATGGCAACTATGACACCACCCTCTTTTGCTGAATGGGTTAATACATTTCACGCCTCGGAGGAAGGAGGGCATGTGGTGATAGGAGTCTGTCGGGCAGGCAGCGTGAAATGAAGAAGCATTGCTTCCAGAAGATATTTATTTTATATCAGAAAGATTATGCATACCAAATGTAATTATACATCAATTTTCTGCCTGTGCCTGAAGATATTTATTTTTTCATTTTTATTTTATTTTTTCATTTTTTTGTATTTTAGTTTTTTTTCTGGCGTACAAGCCCGTCAAAAAACAATAAATAAAACAGGACCGATATGATGAACTCCAAGAACTGTTTGCAGACCCCCCCCCCCTCCCAGCTATCTGCTGGCTTTTTCTAATCACATCGGAAATGAGAATGGCGGGTTTATTTTTTGGCCGTGCTAATTATATATAGCGTTTGGATTTTTCCATAATATCCAGAAAAAAAATCACTTTGAGGACTGTTGTAAAGTGACCCGCGATAACATGCGCAGACCTTTTTACTTTTCTGTGTCTGCAGGGAAGCAAATGAAGCTATCACCTGCAACCAGACGGCAGATATTACTTTATAGAAGAAAATATGGGGAGAAAAAATTAAAGTCCAGCCAATCCGCATTCAGCCGAGTTATTCGTGGGAGAGACGCCGATGTTTTATAAAGAAAAATCTTTTTTACTGAGGTTTTTCTTTTGTTAAGATCAAGGACTCCGTGTCAGGTAGATAAACAACAAAGAATCCCATTAGTAGGTAACAAAGTTACAATCGTTCTCATATTCCGTATAACCCCCCAGCGCTGTATACAGTAATATAACCCCCAGCACTGTATACAG
>VKOC01048570.1:0-10912 GCA_009364415.1 Spea multiplicata | reverse complement strand
CCGAGTACAGGAATACCCCATATACATTGGTAGGGCATGTCTCTTTGGCACTGCGGGTTCAAAATTGGAACATTGTCATTTCAGTTTTCAAACATGGAATTTTGACAGATTAGTTTGCTGGGTCCAGGTCTCATCTGAGACATGTAAACGTCCCATATTTCATTTTAACCCCCTAAAACTATATATTTCCTTAAACTAGACAGCTCAGGGAATCTAGTTAGGGGCATATTGGCCTGTCCCATGCAGCTGATTCCACACCAGCACCTTCCATATTTAGTCTAACAAAAAAAGAAAAACATTTTCACATCCACTTTGCGGTTTCACCATGATTATTTTTCTGAGTAGATGTGTGAAAAAAACAAAATAGGTCTTGATTTGTGTTCAGTAATACCCTCTGAGTACAACAATACCCCACATGCATAGATAAGTCATGTTTCTCAGACATTGTGGAGTCAAAACTGGAACATATGCATTTCAATTTTTAAACTTTTTTAAATATTTTTTTATCAGATTACTTGTAAGTGACAGGTTTAGGCCGCTGACATCAATCAGGGAGACCGATCAATAATCAGCCACTTAAAATGTCACCGACAAGTGATCAGGTAATAATTATGATTTTTTCATTTATTAATAATTTGTGTTTTTTTCATAATTACCCTAGATGACCCCTCTCTCTTTGTAGAGCAGGGTCATCCGTGGGCTGCCATAATGATCCGATCACTCCTTTTGGCCAGGAGCGATCTGATCAGCCCAGCATTTGACCTGGAAGCACCCTGGACTTTCAGGTCAGTGCTGTTATTTTTTTTATTTTGTATTGTTTATTACACAGCATTGACTGATATTTAGTCGCAGCATTGAAGGGGTTAATTAAGCAAGAGGGGGTGTAGGGGTTAATTGAGCAAGGGAGACCGAAGAACCCTGTCTCTGACAGCTGGGACACAATCTTCCGTAGACCGGAGATTGCATTGGAGGAGTCTCTTTGATCAGTCCTACAGGACTGATCAAAGGGCTTGTGAGGGCTCGTTTTGCTGTTGCTGGTCTGCAACAGCAGCAGAGCCCCATACAAAATGGGAATTAACCCCTAAAATGCTGCGATCACGACATTGAAGGGGTTAACACTGCACTGACGATCAGGCAGCAGGGGGGGTGTTGTGTCAGGTCCCTACACTTGTGTGGGGACCCAATCAACAGACCACCCCGTTCCCTGAAGCTGCCTGTGGCAGCTGAAAACGCGATTGCAGGTTTTTCGGTTTTTCTGCAGGTTTCAGCCTACAGAATCACTCCATGGGAGTGATCACAGGCTCGGGGGCAGGCTCGGAGTGGCAGCAGCAGCGCCCCGTGATCACCACGATTGTGGCGATGTGGGTGCAGTTTTTGGGGATGAGATACCTGGTAAGTCCCAGTCTAGCGATGACCTATGACCAGGAAGTACCAGGTACATCTCGGTCCTGAAGGGGTTAATATCCTTTTTTGTCATTGTTGTACATTTATATGGAATACGTATGTAATATTCGTGACAAAAACTTTCAAAAACATTAACTTTATTATTTATTTTTACGTTTCCTGTTTACTCGTGACTCTCTGTCATTTCAAAAGCTAGTTCTCTGTAAATCACATGGAGATTAGAACATGTGATTGGATCAGATGACTGGTCAGGGCTGAGCCTAGAGTCACTGATGCCTGGGTGCATAGACTCCTCCCCTTAACAAACATTAACCCTCTAACCTATTTTCTATGGTGACCACTTCACCTCTTTGGGCCTCTTGACTTTACCATGTAACATGTCACTGACTTCCTAGAGTGCCACATTTGCCCTCAAACAGCTTGTCAGTGCCATCTTTGTCCCTGGGTAGTCAGTACCATATTTGTGTCCAAACATTTCCTGGGTGCCATCTTTGTCCCCAAACAGTCTGTGTCATTTTGGACCCAAACAGGTAATCAGTGACATCTTTCCCCCCAAACGGCATTAAACTAAATGTTAACACACACCTGAATGCTCCAGACCAGCGAGCTGCTAAAACGTCAACTTTTATAGAGGTGGTCACACTTGCTGATGGGCATTTGACCAGCAGCACCTGTCTGCTATTTTGCATCTTAATTCTTATGTGTGCGGTAAGGATGTACTTAATTTTTCACACATCCCTACTCTATTTTGGCTTTATTTTTGATGACAACCTTTAAATCCACTCAGATTCTTTTAAGAAAACAATTTTTTTTGCAAAGCAAAATTACAATGTGGGAAATTGGGAGCGATGCCAAACATCTGAATCTTTGGTCAATGGGCTCTATTTTTGCCTAGGTTTAGCTACATTATTACATATCGTCCTGTTCCAAGAACCTCAAAGTGGACACTCTCTCTTTCATGGTTTGTTCTCTGGAGAAAGAACTTTCAAAAGTAAAACCCAGAGTTTCTCATGATCACATAATTTCCGCAGTCAAATTAACTGTATCCTCTTCTCTCTTTTGATGACAACATCAAGAACCTCAAGCATCTGCTCTGGTGAATACATCCTGCAAACCAGGAGATAGAATATGGTTGTCCAGAATGGGCCATCCCTAAAACTGGCCCCCTATATATCGGGCCCTAAGGTGTGCTACAGCGCATTAATCTTGTTACAAGCTTGACTGACCTTACAACCTTTGGATTTCTTATGTATTACATGTCTGAATCCACTGACCTGTAATCACAATAGGTCCCATGACAAGCTCCCCTCTGAGCCGATCCTCCTGGCTTCCCCCTTGACTACTCTCCTGCCTCCCGGTGAGTTCTGACACCTGGCCACCTGTTTCTGCATCGGGGCTCCTCATACACTTTTCCTCCGGCCTTCCAAGGTACATTACAGTAAGACAGCACTTGGGCTGGTCTGCAGTAAGAATAGCATACATGTACTTTGGCAAACAGAGATGGAGGAAGTGGTGGGGAAAGTGCCAAATGTATAGCAAGTTATTCTAAGGAATACCTCCATGCATTAACAAGGAGGACAAAATGGTTTGTTAATTGGGTTAATGGTTAATTTAAATGTTAAGTAGAGTATTACTTGGCTGGCAGGTCATCACTCCTGCACGTCTTTGTCAGGTCCTATGTCAGTGGGGAGCCCTCCTTGTGGTGTCAAATGCCTGCTCGGCATCAGTGGATAGATCCAACCAGAGACCTTTCCTCCAATGGCTGACAGAGGCCCTCTCGTAGTAAATCTTCAGTGTTGCATGGGGGTGTGTGAAGCAGATACCTTTTAAAGGCATGACTAACCAATTATCCAACATACTGTATCATCTATATTAAGGTTTTTGGTGCCTTTGCTAGCTGTCCAGTTGTTGTGCCTTTTCTGTATTGCAACTCAGCGTCCTACAACTTACCCCCTGGCCCTTGTTCCTGCTTCTGTACCCTTTGCTCCCTGACCTGCTCTGGACACAATAATCTGTTGTAGTGACTCTGGCTATCGAACATGACTTGTCTGAAACCATGCACTTGACCATCCAATCCATTTGGCTTCTGTCTTTGGTTATGGAGAGCCTACTGGCCTCAAGTGACCTTGATTCTCTTTGGCTTCCAGACTCTGGGACTATGATTCTGGCTACTAACCTCAGCCTTTGTGCATGACCATGCTTCTGACTGCCCAGTCTCCTATTGCAGTTCCTGGGACTTTGGCTACTGACCTTAGCTTGTCTGTGACATGGCTCTTCTGTGGACCCAGGCTAATCAAGGACCTCTGTCCATCGATGACCCTATTCTGCTTACTGTGAGAGGTAGTGTAATTTGCCCATCACTGTAAGTACCTCAGTGTTTAGATTGTTTCATCCAGTTAGCTGAGATGAACATATAGTACATTAGATAAAGCAATATCATAAAGCATTAATTAGCAGTTGCCTGAAACCATCACTGGGATTTATTACGTTGGGACATTTCATATTATGTATGGGCCAATTCTTTTCCACTAATATGTCTTAATGGAGAAGGGAATCTTTAAACATTTTTCAGAAGATTATTATCTAATATCTGAACTAAAAGTACTAGTTATTACATAAACTGGTACAGTGCCTACAGTTGCAGAAAGATCAAAGTGCATTTTGCAAAGGGGAAACTTTTTGATCTTTAAAATTGATTCCTTAGCTACGAATTACATGAATAATAACTTATCATCCACCTGTTTCTTCAACCTAAGTGATAGATGATTCACTTTTTTATGCCCATAGCAATCAATTGGCAAACTAATTCATTTTGTTTGATATATTATAGCCAAGTAAAGAATCCATTAAGACTTTAATATATATTGCAAAGTATGATAGTAGTAAATTGCTTTAAGGACATTGAGTTTTTTCTCTTTCAAATGTAGATGTGTACCAGGTTATAGATAGCATAATTCATATTATAATTTGGTTATTTTTAAGTATATTCTTGTTCTTGTAAGTTTAATATCACAGCTTTAAGCAATTTGCCACCCAAAAGTCAAGGTTCCTATTATTTTATGATTAGTATGTCTCTAATAGTGTGTGTCTACATTTACTGCAATATCAAAAATTAGATTTCTTGTTTGTTTCTTTTGTTCTGTGAATTGTACATAATTATTAAAAACTACAGTAAAAATGTAAAACAGTGGAATTTCAACTCGTAATACAGATAAAACACTTAATTATATCTTAACACATTGCAAATACAAAATACTGGCAAGTGGTAAATGAAGTTCAATACATGTAAAGTGTAAATGCACTATGGGAAAAATAACAACAATGCAACATATACTTAATATGGTATGTCACTGTAAAAAACTACCAAGGAGCAGGACTTAGGAATAATTGTTCACAACAGACTTGGTAACAGTGTGCAATGTCGGTAAATTTGTAAATTCCAATTCCTAAGAATTCTAAATTTACCGATTTTAGGTGAATTTGATGATCCGTACGAGACCAGACCCTCCACAAGTTGGGCAAAAATTAAACAAGAAGCTCAGAATTTTTATCCAAAATTCATGGACCCACATTCATTCACACTCTCATTCTCTTACTCACCCTCTCACACTTTCAGTCTTGTTCACTCTCATGCTCTCCAAAGGTTTGCCTGCCATCTCTACTGACCACTTCTGCTTCTGTCAATCACTTCCGCATCTTTGCAGCATCTAGGAAAGGACTTTTTGGCTGAAATTCCCACTGAGCTATGCCCATGGAGATGCAGAAAAAGATAGAATATTAAATATAGCAGATAGTAGAGAAGAGAGAGAATAAAAGAGGTGTAAGAAGAAGAAGAAGATCCAGAAGCTAAGTGGTCAGCATATTTTTGGATTTTTTTTTTAGAAAAGCAGAATATACAGGGCTAAAATGAGAGAATAAACATTAATATTTTAAAGCTTCCTCTTGATCCAAGGAGAAGTCTGATTGCCTTTTGGAGTCAAGAAGGAATCCCCCCAATGTGGCAAAATTCGAATAATAGCTTAATTGCGTTTCTTTGCCTTTTTTGAATCAACAGTAGGAATCATAGGTAGAAGAGTTGAACTTGATGGACTTAGGTCTTTTTTCAACCTAAATTACCACGTTACTGTGTTTTATAGAAAAGGCTCTTTGCAATTAGATAAAATACTGCCTTTCAAACTCGTACTTATCACATCAATTTATAATGCATTTTTAATTAAGTTTTTATATCTTTAATACTTGCTTCTAAAAAATACTGAAACAATAATTTAACATATACATAATTTCAATAAAGCATTATTATTAGTTACATATCACTAAAATATTGTAGCTGTTCTCTTGTACTTTATCGTGTGTAAGTGAAAAAGACAGATAAGCAACAAAGTCTCTGCTAAAGTTTATAATCACATTCTCCTTAATTAAAGTATCTGTCTCTTCAAATACTTATGTAACTATTCATGCAAGTATTAATTACTGTAAGTGCTTCAACATGTCTATAGTTTTAAAGCAATGATTTTAATGGAATATCAGCAAAGATTCATTAATATTCATGGATGTTTGGTTTTCCAGCACAACTAGCTACAAAACAATTCAGGGTCCTCATTATAGCATGAAATATGATTTTAAATAACCTTTAACAATCAAGTATAACCTTAAAGTTTGATAAAGGTTATAATTGTAAAACAAAACGCAAAATGTAAGTACTATTACTTTAAATAAAAATGTTATTTGGCAAATGCTCAAGTATGTTAACCCCTTAATGACAATAATGTTTCTTACTCGTAGTATATTGTGGGACAATGGCTCTTTTAACATTTTTCAGTGTTGCTGTTTAGCTGTGATTTTCTTCTTTCTCATTTCTTGCTCCCACACATATTATATATTGTTTTTTTTCAGGAACAGGGCTTTCTTTAGATACCATTAATTGTATCATATCATCTAATTTACTATAAAAAAATGATAAAATATGGTGATTTTTTGTTAAAAATTACTTTTTCTCACTTTTTAAACAAAAAACTTTTACTCTGCAAAAACTAATAAAAAACCTGCTAAATAGATTCGACTATTTGTCCTGAGTTTAGAAATACCCAATGTTTTTATGTTTTTTTGCTTTTTTTCTGCACGTTATGGGGCTATAAGTACCAGTAGCGTTTTGCTATTTCAAAACCATTTTTCCCCAAAGCTGGTCATTCTGTCCCATGTGCTATTTTGGGTATCTTTGAAGCCGGCCAATGAAATTAACCCCATCAAACCATATATTTTTAAAAACTAGACACCCCAAGGTATATCAAATGCTGGTATTTTAACCATTTCCATGCTTTTATTCTACTATCAGCCTTTGTCAAACTTTATGGTAGTAGAAACATTTTGTGTAGTGTGAATAATGTGTTAGAAATGTGGCATATGTTACCATTGGTACAAATTACCACCAGCAGTTGATGAATGTCACATTTAACCAATTTCAATTTTCCTTCAAGGTATACTTGCATCTTTTTGGATACATAATTTCTTATAAAACAAAACACTTAACCTCTTGACTGCTAACGACGGCATGGTGCCGTCGCTAGCAGTCCCAGTCAGGTGCTAACGACGGCACCATGCCGTCGCTAGCACTATCTTACCTTGATGGGGGTCTGTGGACCCCCATCACCACCTATCCCGGCGATCTGCCCCTCATGTTGAAGGGCATCGCTGGGACCACCCGATCCGGCCGGTGACGTCGCGCGTAATGACGCGATGACGTCACCGCGCAACTTTATTTACAACTGACAATTGTCAGTTAAAGCGGCATGGGGGCATGCTGCTTAGATGCCTGTATCTCAGGCATCTAAGCAGCTACAGACCCCCAACATATACCGTTGGAAAGGTAATCGCCTCACCTTTCCAACGGTATAATGCTTGTGAAAAAATAATAAAAACTTTTAAGTTAAAAAAATTAAAATGTAAAAAAAAAGTTAAAAAAATGATTTGGGGGTCTCTAAAGGCAGATGAATAAAGATCAAAATTGCCCAGAGACCCCCAAATTAAATTATTTAAACATTAACTAGCTTAACTTTAAAAAAAAAAGTTTAAGTATTCTAGCTAAATGATCACTGTGGTAGCCAATGTTACCACAGTGATCATATAGCTATGAAAAGTCAGATTCCCTTTATAAAAATGGCCGATACAAAATTTTAACCCCATGATCCCTTTGATCATGGGGTTAAATTTAGCCAATGGTAAAGGGAAGAAATTTTTGAAATCCTGATGACCTGTAAATATTAGTAAAATCAGCCGCTTAGCCTGTAAGGTACGTGAGTAACCATCTCATCGCTGGAGCGCCTTGCATTTTTACTGCAAAACTTATTTTTGCTGTAAAAGTGATTTTTTTCTCTCCCTTTACGATCATTTCTTTGGGAATTGTAAGGGGAAAGAATGGTGTGTGCTTCTGTGAGTGAATGTACGGATAGTATGGTGTGTGCTTCTGCGAGTGAATGGAGATATGAAAGGTGTGTGAATGGTCAGTAATTAGGGTTGAAGCCTTGATGTGGCATTACTGCTCGTGCAAGAAGTTAAATTATGGCACAAAAGTACACATTTGCAGAAACTACACCCCTTGGCGCATCAAATGAGGGGCTGCATGTGTTTCTAGGACAAACCTGGAGTGCGCAAGACACAAATGAACATGTCGCTATGATTAGAAAAAACATATTTTCTAGCCAAAGCGACATATTCCATCATTATTTGTGCACTCAACTTTTGTCCTAGAAATACATGTAACCCCTCATTTGAAGCTCCAAGGGGTGTAGTTTCTTGAAATGTGTACTTTATGTACCCTAATTTAACTTCCCAGATGTCTAGACCACTTTATCTTCAGATATGGCAGATTTCAGAATCTGGTTAAAAATTGTCTTAAAACATTTAGGGGTGATGCCTGCAATTAGACAGCTCTAGGCAGCTGGGAAGTTAAATTATGGTACAAAAAGTATACATTTGCAGAAACTACACCCCTTGGCGCATCAAATGAGGGGCTGCATGTGTTTCTAGGACAAACCTGGAGTGCGCAAGACATAAATGAACTTGTCGCTTTTAATTTTATTTTTTTTAATTTATTTTTAGTGTGATATTCACTTATTTTCTTGTGCAAGTCAGATTTGTGATACAAATACAAGTGAGACCTCATTTGCTGCGGCTGGGGGTGTAGTTTCTAAAAATATATAGTTTTGTTGGCATATTTTAACATCCCGGGCAGCTAGAGCTGTTTAATTGATGGCACCCGTACATTAAATTTAAAGATGTCTTTTGTGATAGTCTAGTAAATTGAACTTTTAGCAATAAAATATTAGAAAAACACAGTCTACTGTTCTCAATGTCTGTTTATTTTAGACCGGTTACCTACTACAAATATTTAGCAACACAGGTTTTGATATTAGAGTTTAGAAAAATAAAATTACAATCTAGTTTTTATTGAGTGGGAAGTGAAAAAATACACCTTTTTCCCATTTTTGGCTTTATTTTGCAAACCTAATCAGACATACACATATAAAAATGGTATATTTGGAATCTGCTGGGTGTGCTGAAAAAAACAATATATGGTTTGTATCGTTTATTCCCAAGAAATGTACTTCTAAACGCGTTTAAACGAAAGGTGCACCAAAATGCAGAAAAACAGCTTAGCACCCAGGTGGGAAAGGGCTTAGCAGCCAAGGGGTTAAAAAACATGTAAAAGTCAGAAACATGTATTTTGCCACTGAATTAGTATTTTTTGGTGGCTGTTTATTGGAGCAGGAGTTTGTTACCTAGGGTCAGTTGGGTAAAAACAAATAACTTTATACTGCAAAAGAGTGTCAGGCTGGGATGAGGAGCGTAGTGCAGGAATAGATAACAAAGTCCAGAACACCTAAGCAAGAGGGCAAATCCACAAGAGAAGTCGGGGTCACAGTCCAGGGGTCAAGTCAGGCAGCAAAGATCAATAACAGGGTCACAAGCCAAGGGTCAAAACCAGGAAGACTTTGAAGTAGATAGATGGAACAGGTATCAAATAGGTACACAGCTCAACTAGTAAGCCCTGTGTGAGATGTCTGCAGGGTTTACATAGGAGCAGGTGTCAGGATCCCCCCCTCCTCTCCTATGGCCCCCCCCTTGTCACCTGATAGGAGGTGAAGTCATAGCGTCTCCCCGGTGTTCTATAAGGGACGATGAGTAGACTAGGATGTCATCCAAATACACCACTACAAAAGCATCAAGTATGTCTCTGAATACGTCATTTAAAAATCTTTGGAACATGGCAGGGGAGTTGCAGAGACCAAAAGGCATAACCTTATATTCGTAATGTCCGTATCTCGTACGAAAGTTGTCCCCTTCCATATGCCCCTTTCGAGGTTAGGGAAACAAACCTCCCCTGACGACAATTTGATGACAGGATCATGCTGACGGAGCCAAGGGAGTCCCAGGATGAGAGGAAACATCTGGGACTTGACTAAGTTGAGGATCAAGTGTTCATGGTGGTCTTTGCCGATGGATAGACGAAGAGGAAAGGTCTCTGTTGTGATGGATCCGGAGATGATAGGGCTTCCGTCAACCAGTTGTACTGTCAATTTGTGTGCCTTGGAATGAGTCAGGGTTTTCAGGAGGTGTGCTAAAGCGGTGTCCAGTAAGCATTCGCTAGCCCCCAAATTCAAGTAGAAGAGGCCTTACCTCTCAGTGGTGCCTTAGGGCATTCAGGAACCATGTGTCCTGACTCCCCACAGTACATGCACAGGTCATCCTTTCTGCATCTAGCCCACTCTGTATCCGAGAAGACCTCTGGCCAGGCCTATCTGCATGGGTTCCTCTATTGCCAATGCTGATGAGGAGGGTACTGAGACACAGCAGGACTTGTTGAGAAGCCAAGACGCGTGAGGGGCAGGGCCAGCCTTAGGGGTGTGTGACCTGTGTGGCCGCACAGGGCGCCTCTCCAGCAGGCATCATATTCTGACGCTCAGCAGTGAAGCTGCGCGCGACGCGGCAGGACAGAGAGACAGGCCTAGCGTTCCCACCACAGTACTTCCCCAGGGTAAGTGAACTGCAAGGGGAGGGGGGTAGATAGTAAGCAGGGGGTAGAAAGTAAGAAGGGGGTAGATAGTGAGAAGGGGAGGAGATTGTGAGAAAGGGAGGTTGTAAGAATCTTGAAAGAAAGAGTGAGAATGAGTAAGATAATGAATGACTTAATGTGTGGCTGAATCGCGTGAATGAGTAAGAGTATAAATGAATGTGTGGATAAATTGTGTGAATGAGAGAGAATAAATTCATGTGTGAATGAATTTTGTGAATTAATTAATTAATGTGTGGATGAGTGGTGAGAATGCATTAATGAATATGTGTAAATGATTTGTGTGAATGAGTGAGAGAATGAATAATTGTGTGAAGGAATTGTGTAAATGACAGATTGAAGGAGAGACTGTATAAGTGTTTTGTGTGTATGACAGATGTATAAGTGATTTGAAGGCAAAGATGGCACAAGCAGGGTGTTTGAGGTTTGGGGACCAAGATG
>VKOC01048566.1:0-10428 GCA_009364415.1 Spea multiplicata | reverse complement strand
GCTGGACGGTTTGAAGGATGGATATTATCAAAGAAACTTCCGGTATCCGGTAGCGCTACAGGATGCGGTTCTACGGCCAGACTGCCATTCAGGGGTTCTACAAAGAAATCTGTGAGATGATCATTGTAAGCCCAGGCAGGAGGAAGGATTAATGTTATATCTTTATGTTTGAGACACAGAGTTAAAATTTGAATAATTTTGGTGCTGAAAGGGCCGCAGAGTATAATAATTTGAGCCGATGACATCAAAACCGTTTCTGACATCATTTTCATATTTTCAGATAGTTCTTGTGATAAAATAATTTTTACAGTAAAGGAAATACAAATTCCATTACTGGTCAGATACGCTCTCAGAGCCTGACTCTCTGTCTCTCCGGTGTCATCATCAACCGTGAGAATTCCCACCCAGGTCCATCCGAAATGTTTTAGAATCTTCAATATAATTTTATGATAGACAAGATAATTTTGAACAGAGCGAAAGAAATGCGGATAAACACGTCTATCACTCAGCGCATAGTCTGTCGCTCCATAACTGATCTACAAGATGGAAGAGAAAAGTGTAAACATTCTGCGGTAAAGGTTTCTAATAACAGCTTGGAGTCAGACATGGTTGTGATCTCACCATGAAACTGAATGCTAATGTCAGACAATACATGGAAGACCATTCAGTTTACTCACCTGTGCGTATCCATACACCCCTAGTAACTGTGCTATGGGAATGGTAGTAGTAGAATGGCGATCGCCAATAAATCCAGCCACGTTGTTAGAATTTGCACAAGAGTAATTAGGGACGGTCATGCCGCGGCCAGACAAAATCTGAAGAATGCTTTTCACAGCTTTTCTTTCATCTAAACAGGAGTCATATATATGATAACCCAGGGTAATATTTGGTAAAATGTTTGGGTCGTTGTTCAATGTTTCAATGGTGAAAAGAAAGACCAGTAAATTGATGTAATCCATGAGGCCTGGGCTGTAAAGGTAGAAGAATTAGATTAAACCAGAAGAACATAGTCAGAGGTCTGCCAGATAAAAACACTTATTAAGACTTTGTAGGAATACCATGTTACCATCAACTGACAAAGGTTTTAGATTTAAACGAATGGCAAAACAGGTCATGGGTCAGTAGAGAGTACTAGCGTGAGTGCCGTAATTACCCTCACATATTTATTTAATGTAGGGCATGTCTTGTGGAAGACAAATCAAGGACCTTTGTGAAATATTTTTGTCTCAAGCCCATTCCTAGCCCTGCCTGAGATGGTTGCAAATGTCTGAATACAGTGGACAGTGGTGGTCATGGCTGAGTCTGGTCCCACCCAGTACAACATGTGGCCCCTCTCTACACAGATTGAAAATGTCCAAAAAGACAAATCCACATAAAAAAATTCACCTTATACACTTCTTTTGAAGAGAAAAATCTTATGAAATATAGGAATCCTTGGGAGGTACATAGTATCCTCTATCTCTGTCCCCTCCTCAAACTCTCAATCTCTTTTTCTTTTCCAAATGTGTTTTAATTTTCTTGCCAATCCTACATAGTGTCAGTCCTAATGTTTCAAGATTTGGTTTAATAAAATAAAAAATAGTCAACATTTCGGTTAACCTTTGTAGCCATTATCATGCATTTATCACGTTCTCAAAAGGGGATGTCAGCTCCTTAGTGTAAAACACAATGACCTCTGTTTTACAGATACGTATTTTCTCCAATATCCTCATAATATTTTTTTAAATCTATATGGGTAGATTTACAAAAAGATATTAACTCCCCCAATCAAGTCAATAGCATAAAATTCATAATATTACAAGAAAAAAACCACATCTTACATTGTATAAAGTTAATTTCACAAAACAGCCTAAAAGAATTAATAATAAAAAGTCATAAATATGTATATATTTACCTCAAAATAGCACTAGAGCATGTGTTATACCACGCAGGGGGAAATAAAAAATGTAATGTATGAAAACAGCTGGACAGCAACTGGATTAACCGCTTAACAGAGTCACTTCCCTTAGTTGTTTTGGGCTCTCTATAAAATGAATTTGTTCTGCAGATATTATTTTTATGGTTAGTTGAGGGAACTTACGTGACACAGACTATTTGGGGAGAAAAATGATCCTGTCCAGAAAAAATATAATTCTTCATTTGATTATTCACCGTGAGAACTCCTCCAATTATAAGGTCTCCATCTTTAAAATACTCAAAGTCTTCAAATGGTTTGATGACTTGCAGATGACAGGCCGGTGCTGGGCTCTGGATCTCAGATCTGCAGGGCGTCACACACAGGAGCAACAAACAAAAGAGACATTTCAATGGAAGAGCCTCAGAGATCAGCATCATGCAGCCCAGTAACCTGCCGAGTGCCAGAGAGTGTCTGCCGGGTTCGGTGGAATCGAGCACCGTGTGGGTCAGTGGCATCTGCTGCATCTGATATCATTGTAATGAACCTGAACATCTCGGCTCTTTTTATACAGTGCGGTCTCATTCATTGCAATGGAGTCTCAATATAGATGCAGGACTTTGTGTTTTGGGATCGCAATTCTATGTTGGTTTTAAATTATAAGAAAACCGCAGAGCGCCGGTAATTGTTTGCATGGACAGAAATATACAAACGCAGACTTTAATGTCTTTAGAGTATTAGTTAGTTTTAGAAGGAAGTTTCATTCATCGGCAGTTTTATGCCCTTTAATAATATTTATCGGTTTCTCAGATGTAAATGTTATTCAGCACTTTTAATTTATCATTGATTTTTCTGCATATTTCATGGTTTCTTATAATTTAATTCACGGAGGTTTTCTGATTGGATCTGATTTTATTCTATTTGAATTTTAAATAATATGATTTAATACAGAAATGCACAATTTGTGTTAATGTACCTTTTGTATTCTAGTTATATTCATATTATCCAGCTCTGACATCCACCATTAGCATAGTCAGGACATTTTTTTATAAAATGTCCGTCACTTCCTTTAATCCCCAGGAAGTAATAACCCACTTCCTGGACTCTCCCTGCATTATATCAGAAGACTGAGCACAAGCCTATAGCGCTAGAGGTTGTTTACTTTGTGAAGCTGTTTCTAGAACTATCTTTGGTCAAAACATCAAACAGCCATCACATACAGCACTTCAGACGTCTTTCAATGAAGACTCAAGTTTGCAATGTAAGCGAATTGATAACTTGAGTTGCTATAAGAATTTAGCAGTTCGGATCGTGTTCTGGGTCTTCTCCAGATGAGTGAAGCTGGAGCCTTTGTACAACTTCTCTGGAAAAAAGACTCACTTGAGATGGCAGTGAATCATAACTGTGCTATGGGAATGGTAGCACCTGATTGGTGATCACTAATAAATCCATCCACCTTATTATCATTCACACAAGAGTAATTAGGGACGTTGCGGCCAGACAAAATCAGTTTTTGGAAACACCTCATATTTTCATTTATTTTGGCACTTACAGGGTTAAATATGAATGACTCGCATTGCTGTTTCTGGGGGAGTTGCGCCCCAATAGCGGCCAGAAAAAGAGAAACTGCTCAACAAAAGTATATATTTTTTTGAAAGATGACATCCCAAAGTATTTTACTTGGGGCATTTTAACACTTTTTATTTAACCATTTTAGTGCCAGTCCATCCTAAACATTGCAGTAACATTTATTTTTTTCATTTTTAACAAACCCATTCTATCCAAACACAGTATTTCAGTATGTTTTACCCTGGTTACATAAAATTTACTGAAACAACTCGTGATTTGTCTTCAGAAACACCTCTCGTGTACAGGAATACCCCATATACATTATTATTATACTTTATTTATAAAGCGCCAACAGATTCTGCAGCGCTGTACAAGGTAAATATTTTACAGATAACGACAAGTACAAAATGACAAGCATTTGACATACACATACGAGAGGAATGGAGGGGCCTGTTCCCGTAGGAATTTACGTTCTAGATGGATAAGGGGTGAGAAACAGGAGGTGAGGACTGCGTGGTAGTGAATGATGTTATTGTGGGGCGAGATAAGGGTTGTAAGTGGGTGAGAGAGAAGTTTTGATGTTTATGTCGGTGGTCGGCTTCCCTGAAGAGAAAAGTTTTTAGGGAGCATTTGAAAGATGGTAGAGTTGGTCAGAGTCGGACAGCATGGGGAAGAGAGTTCCAGAGAGTTGGTGCTGCGCCAGAGAAGTCCTGTAGGTGGGCATGGGAGGAGGCGATGAGTGAAGATGCAAGGAGCAGGTCATTGTTGGATCTTAGAGGGCGGGCTGGTGTATATTTGCTGATAAGGGAGGATAGGTAGAGGGGTGCGGTGTTAGTGAGAGCTTTGTAGGATAGAGTGAGTATTTTGAATTTAATTCTGCTATAGATGGGGAGCCAGTGGTGGGACTCGCAGAGAGGTGCGGCAGATGCCCAGCGTCGGGTGAGATAGAATAGCCTGGCAGATGAGAGATTATGATGGAGTGGATTAGTTGTTTGTGGTGCTGACAGTCAGGAAATGAGGAATTTTGGAAATGTTACGCAGTTGGAAGTGGCAAGATTTAGAGAGTGATTTGATGTGAGGGATGAAAGATAGGTTAGAGTCTAGGGTCCCTCCGAGGCAGCGGGCGTGTGGTGATGGAGAGATAGTGGCACCGTCAACAGTGATAGAAGGGTTAGATAGGGGAATAGAGTTAGAGGGAGAGATTAGAAGGAAGTGCACTTCCCAAATGTGGTCTTTTCGCTCCCAAACACCAGGCAAACCCATGCATCGGTGGTATCACTGTTCTTGGGAAATGTTGCTGAACACATATCGAGGTGTTGTTTGATTATAACATATACCTGGAGCTATCAATTTATACCTATAGTGTAATTTGTGTGAAAAAAATACAAAAAAATTAATACCACAAACTTTGGCAAAGGCTGGCGGTAGAATCTCATGCATGGAGTTACAGTACTGGCATTTGAAATACCTTGAGGTGTCTAGTTTTAAAAAACATATGGTTTGATTGGGTAAATTGCATTGGCTGGCTCCAAAGATACCCAAAATAGAACATGAGGGAAGAATTACTAGATTTGGAAACAAACTGGTTTTGAAATAGCAAAATCCTACTATTTTTGCCCAATAACTTGTAGAAAAAAGCAAAAACAAACAATGAAAACATTAGGTATTTCTAAACTCAGGACAAATAGTATAATCTAAACATGAGACATTAGGCCTGTCACTTTAAATCACCCCTGTAACTATGGAAACCGAAAGGAATACTGTTACCCAGCTTTACATCTCTCCACACCAGCAGCAAACGGGTTAAATATTACCCTAATCACAGGGGAGCATATAGCGCCCGTCGGATACAATCTGCCCTGTGCAGGAGCATACTCTTCCAAAATGACTGGAAAGTGGTGAATCTCTTCTTTTCATAACCTTATTTCCTGCTCACAAGCTCCTCCCCTGTCACTAGTTTCCTGTTCATACCCACTGACCAGAACCCCTTGCTCTGCATATGTCAATGATATTCCATGTACAGTCCTAAGTGTTAACTTCTTAAGGACCAGAGCTGATACACTACAGGGCCGGAGAGATTTTTATGTTTTTGCTATTTTTTTCTCAAACCGTTATTTCCCTTTTTCTTATTATTATTTATATAAGTTGAATAAAATGTAAAAACATTGGTACATAAATTCTATATGCAGGTAGTATAAATGGGAAATGGGAAAGTAAACACTAAAATATAGTTGTTAATTTGCCCTGAGGGTGCTTAGGGTCACAAAGAGGTTGATAAAGGGTTGTACCTGTGATTAGACAGAAGACGGCAGTCATTAGAGATCCCAGCATAGTCTACATCAGGGGCGTCCAAGTTTTTTCTGCAGTGGGCCACTTTATCAGAATTGTATACGTGCGAGGGCCGCACTCTTTTCTCACTGTGAGAAAATATGGCCTTTAATAAGATATGCAGATTAAAATAAAGTAAATGACACAAAACCTTTACTTTTCCTCTCACTGATTTCTGGGCCTAGAAAGTTTTTTGACTACAAATTCAGGATTCTGGATAATTAAAAATGAAATAGTTTATTTAGTTTAGGGTGCACCGATAATGATAATTCTGGACCAAAACCGAAAATTCAGGGTTCACTTAGCCAAAACTGAAAATTACCCCCACACACCTTTAATAAAAGTAAGTCACACACCAAAATTGGATAAAAAAATCAACAATATGACTTGGCATGATAGGAGTGTGATTGCTAACAGCAAACACACTCTTTTTACACCCAGGCAACCAGTAAATGCTGGAACCTAGGCATGATGGGACTGTGATTGCTGTTATCAGACTGCTGTTAGCAGTTAGCAATCACACTCCTATCATGCCAAGTCAGCCAGTACATGCTGGTACAGGGTGGCTGTAAGTGCAGACCCCATACTGCTGGCAGTACAAGGGGGCAGCTAGCCAGGTTTCCGTCTGTACTGGCTGACTTGGCATGATAGGAGTGTGATTGCTAACAGCAATTACAGTCCCATCATGTCTAGGTTCCAGCACTTACACACCCATGCTATCACACACACAAATTCATTCATTCACAGATTCATTCCCTCACAGGCGTACTCATTCAAACATCCTCCACCACTCCCTTACCTTCACTACAGCTCTCGATGCCACTCACAGACTTCAGCAGGGGGCGCGGCCTCCCTCGTTCTCCCCACAGAGGAAGCAGAACTGGAGCAGAGAATAGACTTTCCCACAAGTAAGCAGCAGGGCTTGTGATCTTGGCTGCTGATCTCACGCGGGCCGCACCTCGAGGTCATAGGTACTGCATTCAACTATGCAAGCCAATGGAGCCAAGCTTTCTAATCACAGTGTGATTAGTAAAATAAAAAGCAAATAAAATGCAAAACATTAAAATATATATATATATAAAATATTTTGTGAGCAAGTCCTAAAATTAGCACATTAGCTAAAAACAATTCTCGCATGGAAAGAGTTAAAATACTGGCATATATAACACTGTATGATTTGATGGGGTAAATTGAATTTGCCGGGTTCAACCATGAGCCAATTAACGCAGGGGGAAGGATGGCCACACATCTAATTTCCGATTAAAAAAATGCACACGTCCCAAAATGTGGCCTCTTAGTTCCCAAATATAACTGTACTCAGGAGATGTTGCTGAACACATATTGGGGTGTCGCGTGACAGCGACATATACCAGGAGCTGTAAATTCATACCTAAATTAGGTGTGTGGGTAAAAATACACACAAAAAATACTACTGCAAACTTTAAAAAAATGCTGGTGGTAATATATGTGCATGCAAAGCGTTATGGTACCAGCATTTGAAATACCCTGGGGTGTCTAGTTTCTAAAAATATATGGTTTTATGGGGCACACTGAAATGGCTGGGCTCAAACATGTACCAAATAGGGCATGGGCAGTGGATCACCAAATGCCAGTTCAACATTGAAAAATGCGCATGCCCCAAATGTGGCCCTTTTGTCCCCAAACAGCCAGGCAGACCCATTCATGTGGGGTATCGCTGTACTGAGGAGATGTTACTGAACATATATTGGGGTTTTTTATGACAGTGAGTGACATATACCAGAAGCTGTTGTACTTATTGCCCCATAATGTGCAGAAAAAAAGCAAAAAAACATAAAAACACTGGGTGTTTCTAAACTCAGGACGAATAGTAGGATCTATTTAGCATGTTTTTTCATTCCCTTTTATAGATGAGTAAAAGATTTTTCAACTAAAAGTAAGAAAAAGTCATTTCTTTCTAAATTTTTCACCATATTTTATACTTTTTTAATCACCAACCTGGATCAGCGGCCGCTGGTACGAAGGAGCGGCCTCCACGGAGGAGAGGGAGACCACCCTCTGCCAGCCTGCAGCCACAGCAACCTCCGCAGAGGAGAGGAAGACCTCCATCTACCTCCGCACGCCCTCTAGTGGCTAGACCCAGAACCGCAGGCACTTATACTTATAGGCTACGGTCTAGCCACACTCAATATGGCTGCCGGATTCCACCTAACAGGAAGTGACATCAGCCTGTTCAAATTTTAGCGCCAATTGCTCCAATTGGTGCCTAGTCACTTCCTCTTCCTTTATAACCTCCCAGTGGACATTCAGACCTTGTCCTCTGATGGCTGTACATATTCCTATAGTGTTACTCCTCAGCGGGCGTTCTGGTTCGTGTTTTCTGTTATTGACCCCGGCTTGTTATTCGTTTCTCATGACCTCTGGATTCTTGACCTCGGCTTGTCATTCGTATTTCATGATCTCTGGTACCCTGACCTCGCCTTGAACCTGACCTTGTACTTATCCGTACCTTGTGTTCTACCTGCACCACTGTCTCCTACCTCGCTGTGCGTGACAGATACAATCAAAACAAGGACTTTTTCTTACTTGTCCTGAAAAAAACAATATATAACTTGTGTGGGTTCAGTAAACGGGAAAGAAGAAAATTACAGCTAAACACGAGCAGAGCAGAAATGTTAAAATAGTCATTGTCACGAAGAGTACGAAAAATAAAATCTGCCTTTGTCACGAAGGGGTTAAAGAATAATCCACTTTTTTGCCTTAAAAAAAAACTCTTGGGTTGCTTTCGCAGTGTGTTTGGGGTCATTGTCCATCTGTAAAGAAAAGCGTCCTCCAATCAACGTCACTGAATTACGCTGAATCTGGGCAGACAATATATCATTATACACTTCAGGATTATTCCGTCTGCTTCTGTCACATCATCAATAAACACCAGTGACCCTGTGCCATTGGAAGCCATGCATGCCCATGCCACCAGACTGCCTCCACCATGTTTTACAGATAATGTGGTCTGCTTCGGATCATGAGCCGTTCCAAGCTTCCTACATGGTTTTTTCTACTCATCCTTCTGGTAGAGGTTGATCTTCATTTTATCTGCCCAAACAATGCTGTTCCAGAACTGGGATGGCTTTTTTTAGATGTTTTTCACCAACGTCTAATGTGGCCTTTCTATTCTTGGGGCTTATGAATAGTTTGCACCTTGTGGTGAACCCTTTCTATTTGCTTTTGTGAAGTTGTGTCTTCATGGTAGACTTGGATAAAGATATGTCTACTTACTGGAGAGTATTCTACACTTCCTGTTGATTTGACCACTCCTAATGTTCCTGCTAGCTCTCTGATGTCTGACCAGCTTCCAAATGTGAATGCCACACCTCGAATCAACTCCAGACCTTTTACCTGCTTAATTGATGAAAAAATATTAAAGGAATGACCCACACATGTCCATAAAACAGTACAATACTGTAGTTGAGTTCTGTCCAGAGATCTGTGGCAGAACCTCCTTCCCTCTTCCTGCTACTAACGCCTCTGGCTTTACAACCCAGCACCCTTCTTGCATTTTCTGATGCTTTATTGTATCATCTGCTCTCTTGTGGTGTTTCTGACAGAACACTGTGCATAATGCTATAATCTACTATATGCTGCTTCCAGATATTTAATAATCCTCTCCTTTAGCACGGTTTCCCGTAACTTGGCATCTACCGATTTAAGACTTACTGGCCTGTAGTTCGCTGAATCTTCGCTGCTATGTTTTTTTGTGAAGTGGTATTGCAGTTAGTAACTTCCAGTCTTCTGGAACTACTCATGCCACTACTGACTAGTTAAACATGACTGCCAGCATCATGTTAGGACATCGAGCCATATGGATTTGTCTGTTTTTATACCTTTCTTGGTAACAATTGAACACAACATAACATGATGTCATTCATTTTAAGCGCGGATAATAACTATATGGAGCAGGTTTATTTTTGAAGAGAGTTGAAAATCTGTAAGCTTCATGCCAGTTGACAAAAATGTTTACCCCAATAAACCCCAATAAGCAATATTATTAAATACATTTTAATACATGGTAGGGATGCTAAGGACGCTGTTAACTAGTGAAGAGTCAGCAAGTGTCTGTTCTTCTTCCCCACACGTAATGGTGAAATGTAAAATAAGTAAGTGTAGGATCTTCCCCAGCTTCGTTATATGATGTCCTTGAATCCTCATTTTCAACCCATGGACAGGGTAAATCCCCAACAATTACATTAAAACAAAAGAAAAATGAGCCATTAATAGAAAAAAAATTAAGGGCTAAACCTATACAAATTTAAATTAATTTCTTACATTTTCTTTGCCATAGAATTCTATTTGTTAACATATTTTATTATTATTATTAATGTTGCACCCATTACAATATGATATAGGAGATCCTCTAATAATAATAAAATAAAAAACATACATTTTAGAAATGTGGATTATTATTATTATTATCTATATCCCCGTATTTAAGATTCTTCTATAATGGGTTTATACATCCTTTAAAACTGGTAATATTTTATATATTCATATCTATGTTTATCAATAATATTATAAAGTGATTCAGATTTTATTATAATATTAAATTCATTAAACTTGGCCATTTCTTTTGCACAGTAGAAACGACATCGCAGTCACACACT
>VKOC01048565.1:0-10368 GCA_009364415.1 Spea multiplicata | reverse complement strand
AAGAATTAATAATAAAAAGTCATAAATATGTATATATTTACCTCAAAATAGCACTAGAGCATGTGTTATACCACGCAGGGGGAAATAAAAAATGTAATGTATGAAAACAGCTGGACAGCAACTGGATTAACTGCTTAACAGTCACTTCCCTTAGTTGTTTTGGTCTCTCTATAAAATTAATTTGTTCTGCAGATATTATTTTTATGGTTAGTTGTGGGAACTTACTCAGCACAGACTATTTGGGGAGAAAAATGATCCTGTCCAGAAAAAAAAAAATTCCTCATTTGATTATTCACCGTGAGAACTCCTCCAATTATAAGGTCCCCATCTTTAAAATACTCAAAGTCTTCAAATGGTTTGATGACTTGCAGATGACAGGCCGGTGCTGGGCTCTGGATCTCAGATCTGCAGGGCGTCACACACAGGAGCAACAAACAAACGAGACATTTCAATGGAAGAGCCTCAGAGATCAGCATCATGCAGCCCAGTAACCTGTCGAGTGCCAGAGAGTGTCTGCCGGGTTCGGTGGAATCGAGCACCGTGTGGGTCAGTGGCATCTGCTGCATCTGATATCATTGTAATGAACCTGAACATCTCGGCTCTTTTTATACAGTGCGGTCTCATTCATTGCAATGGAGTCTCAATATAGATGCAGGACTTTGTGTTTTGGGATCGCAATTCTGTGTTGGTTTTAAATTATAAGAAAACCGCAGAGCGCCGGTAATTGTCTGCATGGACAGAAATATACAAACGCAGACTTTAATGTCTTTAGAGTATTAGTTAGTTTTAGAAGGAAGTTTCATTCATCGGCAGTTTTATGCCCTTTAATAATATTTATCGGTTTCTCAGATGTAAATGTTATTCAGCACTTTTAATTTATCATTGATTTTTCTGCATATTTCATGGTTTCTTATAATTTAATTCACGGAGGTTTTCTGATTGGATCTGATTTTATTCTATTTGAATTTTAAATAATATGATTTAATACAGAAATGCACAATTTGTGTTAATGTACCTTTTGTATTCTAGTTATATTCATATTATCCAGCTCTGACATCCACCATTAGCATAGTGGGGACATTTTTTTAATAAAATGTCCGTCACTTCCTTTAATCCCCAGGAAGTAATAACCCACTTCCTGGACTCTCCCTGCATTATATCAGAAGACTGAGCACAAGCCTATAGCGCTAGAGGTTGTTTACTTTGTGAAGCTGTTTCCAGAAATATCTTTGGTCAAAACATCAAACAGCCATCACATACAGCACTTCAGACGTCTTTCAATGAAGACTCAAGTTTGCAATGTAAGCGAATTGATAACTTGAGTTGCTATAAGAATTTAGCAGTTAGGATCGTGTTCTGGGTCTTCTCCAGATGAGTGAAGCTGGAGCCTTTGTACAACTTCTCTGAAAAAAGACTCACTTGAGATGGCAGTGAATCATAACTGTGCTATGGGAATGGTAGCACCTGATTGGTGATCACTAATAAATCCATCCACCTTATTATCATTCACACAAGAGTAATTAGGGACGTTGCGGCCAGACAAAATCAGTTTTTGGAAACACCTCATATTTTCATTTATTTTGGCACTTACAGGGTTAAATATGAATGACTCGCATTGCTGTTTCTGGGGGAGTTGCGCCCCAATAGCGGCCAGAAAAAGAGAAACTGCTCAACAAAAGTATATATTTTTTTGAAAGATGACATCCCAAAGTATTTTACTTGGGGCATTTTAACACTTTTTATTTAACCATTTTAGTGCCAGTCCATCCTAAACATTGCAGTAACATTTATTTTTTTCATTTTTAACAAACCCATTCTATCCAAACACAGTATTTCAGTATGTTTTACCCTGGTTACATAAAATTTACTGAAACAACTCGTGATTTGTCTTCAGAAACACCTCTCGTGTACAGGAATACCCCATATACATTATTATTATACTTTATTTATAAAGCGCCAACAGATTCTGCAGCGCTGTACAAGGTAAATATTTTACAGATAACGACAAGTACAAAATGACAAGCATTTGACATACACATACGAGAGGAATGGAGGGGCCTGTTCCCGTAGGAATTTACGTTCTAGATGGATAAGGGGTGAGAAACAGGAGGTGAGGACTGCGTGGTAGTGAATGATGTTATTGTGGGGCGAGATAAGGGTTGTAAGTGGGTGAGAGAGAAGTTTTGATGTTTATGTCGGTGGTCGGCTTCCCTGAAGAGAAAAGTTTTTAGGGAGCATTTGAAAGATGGTAGAGTTGGTCAGAGTCGGACAGCATGGGGAAGAGAGTTCCAGAGAGTTGGTGCTGCGCCAGAGAAGTCCTGTAGGTGGGCATGGGAGGAGGCGATGAGTGAAGATGCAAGGAGCAGGTCATTGTTGGATCTTAGAGGGCGGGCTGGTGTATATTTGCTGATAAGGGAGGATAGGTAGAGGGGTGCGGTGTTAGTGAGAGCTTTGTAGGATAGAGTGAGTATTTTGAATTTAATTCTGCTATAGATGGGGAGCCAGTGGTGGGACTCGCAGAGAGGTGCGGCAGATGCCCAGCGTCGGGTGAGATAGAATAGCCTGGCAGATGAGAGATTATGATGGAGTGGATTAGTTGTTTGTGGTGCTGACAGTCAGGAAATGAGGAATTTTGGAAATGTTACGCAGTTGGAAGTGGCAAGATTTAGAGAGTGATTTGATGTGAGGGATGAAAGATAGGTTAGAGTCTAGGGTCCCTCCGAGGCAGCGGGCGTGTGGTGATGGAGAGATAGTGGCACCGTCAACAGTGATAGAAGGGTTAGATAGGGGAATAGAGTTAGAGGGAGAGATTAGAAGGAAGTGCACTTCCCAAATGTGGTCTTTTCGCTCCCAAACACCAGGCAAACCCATGCATCGGTGGTATCACTGTTCTTGGGAAATGTTGCTGAACACATATCGAGGTGTTGTTTGATTATAACATATACCTGGAGCTATCAATTTATACCTATAGTGTAATTTGTGTGAAAAAAATACAAAAAAATTAATACCACAAACTTTGGCAAAGGCTGGCGGTAGAATCTCATGCATGGAGTTACAGTACTGGCATTTGAAATACCTTGAGGTGTCTAGTTTTAAAAAACATATGGTTTGATTGGGTAAATTGCATTGGCTGGCTCCAAAGATACCCAAAATAGAACATGAGGGAAGAATTACTAGATTTGGAAACAAACTGGTTTTGAAATAGCAAAATCCTACTATTTTTGCCCAATAACTTGTAGAAAAAAGCAAAAACAAACAATGAAAACATTAGGTATTTCTAAACTCAGGACAAATAGTATAATCTAAACATGAGACATTAGGCCTGTCACTTTAAATCACCCCTGTAACTATGGAAACCGAAAGGAATACTGTTACCCAGCTTTACATCTCTCCACACCAGCAGCAAACGGGTTAAATATTACCCTAATCACAGGGGAGCATATAGCGAGCTAAGAGAATCTGCTCGTCGGATACAATCTGCCCTGTGCAGGAGCATACTCTTCCAAAATGACTGGAAAGTGGTGAATCTCTTCCTTTCATAACCTTATTTCCTGCTAACAAGCTCCTCCCCTGTCACTAGTTTCCTGTTCATACCCACTGACCAGAACCCCTTGCTCTGCATATGTTAATGATATTCCATGTACAGTCCATGTGTTAGTGTTAACTTCTTAAGGACCAGAGCTGATACACTACAGGGCCGGAGAGATTTTTATGTTTTTGCTATTTTTTTCTCAAACCGTTATTTCCCTTTTTCTTATTATTATTTATATAAGTTGAATAAAATGTAAAAACATTGGTACATAAATTCTATATGCAGGTAGTATAAATGGGAAATGGGAAAGTAAACACTAAAATATAGTTGTTAATTTGCCCTGAGGGTGCTTAGGGTCACAAAGAGGTTGATAAAGGGTTGTACCTGTGATTAGACAGAAGACGGCAGTCATTAGAGATCCCAGCATAGTCTACATCAGGGGCGTCCAAGTTTTTTCTGCAGTGGGCCACTTTATCAGAATTGTATACGTGCGAGGGCCGCACTCTTTTCTCACTGTGAGAAAATATGGCCTTTAATAAGATATGCAGATTAAAATAAAGTAAATGACACAAAACCTTTACTTTTCCTCTCACTGATTTCTGGGCCTAGAAAGTTTTTTGACTACAAATTCAGGATTCTGGATAATTAAAAATGAAATAGTTTATTTATTTTAGGGAATGCACCGAAATAAAATTCTGGACCAAAACCGAAAATTCAGGGTTCACTTAGCCAAAACTGAAAATTACCCCCACACACCTTTAATAAAAGTAAGTCACACACCAAAATTGGATAAAAAAATCAACAATATGACTTGGCATGATAGGAGTGTGATTGCTAACAGCAAACACACTCTTTTTACACCCAGGCAACCAGTAAATGCTGGAACCTAGGCATGATGGGACTGTGATTGCTGTTATCAGACTGCTGTTAGCAGTTAGCAATCACACTCCTATCATGCCAAGTCAGCCAGTACATGCTGGTACAGGGTGGCTGTAAGTGCAGACCCCATACTGCTGGCAGTACAAGGGGGCAGCTAGCCAGGTTTCCGTCTGTACTGGCTGACTTGGCATGATAGGAGTGTGATTGCTAACAGCAATTACAGTCCCATCATGTCTAGGTTCCAGCACTTACACACCCATGCTATCACACACACAAATTCATTCATTCACAGATTCATTCCCTCACAGGCGTACTCATTCAAACATCCTCCACCACTCCCTTACCTTCACTACAGCTCTCGATGCCACTCACAGACTTCAGCAGGGGGCGCGGCCTCCCTCGTTCTCCCCACAGAGGAAGCAGAACTGGAGCAGAGAATAGACTTTCCCACAAGTAAGCAGCAGGGCTTGTGATCTTGGCTGCTGATCTCACGCGGGCCGCACCTCGAGGTCATAGGTACTGCATTCAACTATGCAAGCCAATGGAGCCAAGCTTTCTAATCACAGTGTGATTAGTAAAATAAAAAGCAAATAAAATGCAAAACATTAAAATATATATATATATAAAATATTTTGTGAGCAAGTCCTAAAATTAGCACATTAGCTAAAAACAATTCTCGCATGGAAAGAGTTAAAATACTGGCATATATAACACTGTATGATTTGATGGGGTAAATTGAATTTGCCGGGTTCAACCATGAGCCAATTAACGCAGGGGGAAGGATGGCCACACATCTAATTTCCGATTAAAAAAATGCACACGTCCCAAAATGTGGCCTCTTAGTTCCCAAATATAACTGTACTCAGGAGATGTTGCTGAACACATATTGGGGTGTCGCGTGACAGCGACATATACCAGGAGCTGTAAATTCATACCTAAATTAGGTGTGTGGGTAAAAATACACACAAAAAATACTACTGCAAACTTTAAAAAAATGCTGGTGGTAATATATGTGCATGCAAAGCGTTATGGTACCAGCATTTGAAATACCCTGGGGTGTCTAGTTTCTAAAAATATATGGTTTTATGGGGCACACTGAAATGGCTGGGCTCAAACATGTACCAAATAGGGCATGGGCAGTGGATCACCAAATGCCAGTTCAACATTGAAAAATGCGCATGCCCCAAATGTGGCCCTTTTGTCCCCAAACAGCCAGGCAGACCCATTCATGTGGGGTATCGCTGTACTGAGGAGATGTTACTGAACATATATTGGGGTTTTTTATGACAGTGAGTGACATATACCAGAAGCTGTTGTACTTATTGCCCCATAATGTGCAGAAAAAAAGCAAAAAAACATAAAAACACTGGGTGTTTCTAAACTCAGGACGAATAGTAGGATCTATTTAGCATGTTTTTTCATTCCCTTTTATAGATGAGTAAAAGATTTTTCAACTAAAAGTAAGAAAAAGTCATTTCTTTCTAAATTTTTCACCATATTTTATACTTTTTTAATCACCAACCTGGATCAGCGGCCGCTGGTACGAAGGAGCGGCCTCCACGGAGGAGAGGGAGACCACCCTCTGCCAGCCTGCAGCCACAGCAACCTCCGCAGAGGAGAGGAAGACCTCCATCTACCTCCGCACGCCCTCTAGTGGCTAGACCCAGAACCGCAGGCACTTATACTTATAGGCTACGGTCTAGCCACACTCAATATGGCTGCCGGATTCCACCTAACAGGAAGTGACATCAGCCTGTTCAAATTTTAGCGCCAATTGCTCCAATTGGTGCCTAGTCACTTCCTCTTCCTTTATAACCTCCCAGTGGACATTCAGACCTTGTCCTCTGATGGCTGTACATATTCCTATAGTGTTACTCCTCAGCGGGCGTTCTGGTTCGTGTTTTCTGTTATTGACCCCGGCTTGTTATTCGTTTCTCATGACCTCTGGATTCTTGACCTCGGCTTGTCATTCGTATTTCATGATCTCTGGTACCCTGACCTCGCCTTGAACCTGACCTTGTACTTATCCGTACCTTGTGTTCTACCTGCACCACTGTCTCCTACCTCGCTGTGCGTGACAGATACAATCAAAACAAGGACTTTTTCTTACTTGTCCTGAAAAAAACAATATATAACTTGTGTGGGTTCAGTAAACGGGAAAGAAGAAAATTACAGCTAAACACGAGCAGAGCAGAAATGTTAAAATAGTCATTGTCACGAAGAGTACGAAAAATAAAATCTGCCTTTGTCACGAAGGGGTTAAAGAATAATCCACTTTTTTGCCTTAAAAAAAAACTCTTGGGTTGCTTTCGCAGTGTGTTTGGGGTCATTGTCCATCTGTAAAGAAAAGCGTCCTCCAATCAACGTCACTGAATTACGCTGAATCTGGGCAGACAATATATCATTATACACTTCAGGATTATTCCGTCTGCTTCTGTCACATCATCAATAAACACCAGTGACCCTGTGCCATTGGAAGCCATGCATGCCCATGCCACCAGACTGCCTCCACCATGTTTTACAGATAATGTGGTCTGCTTCGGATCATGAGCCGTTCCAAGCTTCCTACATGGTTTTTTCTACTCATCCTTCTGGTAGAGGTTGATCTTCATTTTATCTGCCCAAACAATGCTGTTCCAGAACTGGGATGGCTTTTTTTAGATGTTTTTCACCAACGTCTAATGTGGCCTTTCTATTCTTGGGGCTTATGAATAGTTTGCACCTTGTGGTGAACCCTTTCTATTTGCTTTTGTGAAGTTGTGTCTTCATGGTAGACTTGGATAAAGATATGTCTACTTACTGGAGAGTATTCTACACTTCCTGTTGATTTGACCACTCCTAATGTTCCTGCTAGCTCTCTGATGTCTGACCAGCTTCCAAATGTGAATGCCACACCTCGAATCAACTCCAGACCTTTTACCTGCTTAATTGATGAAAAAATATTAAAGGAATGACCCACACATGTCCATAAAACAGTACAATACTGTAGTTGAGTTCTGTCCAGAGATCTGTGGCAGAACCTCCTTCCCTCTTCCTGCTACTAACGCCTCTGGCTTTACAACCCAGCACCCTTCTTGCATTTTCTGATGCTTTATTGTATCATCTGCTCTCTTGTGGTGTTTCTGACAGAACACTGTGCATAATGCTATAATCTACTATATGCTGCTTCCAGATATTTAATAATCCTCTCCTTTAGCACGGTTTCCCGTAACTTGGCATCTACCGATTTAAGACTTACTGGCCTGTAGTTCGCTGAATCTTCGCTGCTATGTTTTTTTGTGAAGTGGTATTGCAGTTAGTAACTTCCAGTCTTCTGGAACTACTCATGCCACTACTGACTAGTTAAACATGACTGCCAGCATCATGTTAGGACATCGAGCCATATGGATTTGTCTGTTTTTATACCTTTCTTGGTAACAATTGAACACAACATAACATGATGTCATTCATTTTAAGCGCGGATAATAACTATATGGAGCAGGTTTATTTTTGAAGAGAGTTGAAAATCTGTAAGCTTCATGCCAGTTGACAAAAATGTTTACCCCAATAAACCCCAATAAGCAATATTATTAAATACATTTTAATACATGGTAGGGATGCTAAGGACGCTGTTAACTAGTGAAGAGTCAGCAAGTGTCTGTTCTTCTTCCCCACACGTAATGGTGAAATGTAAAATAAGTAAGTGTAGGATCTTCCCCAGCTTCGTTATATGATGTCCTTGAATCCTCATTTTCAACCCATGGACAGGGTAAATCCCCAACAATTACATTAAAACAAAAGAAAAATGAGCCATTAATAGAAAAAAAATTAAGGGCTAAACCTATACAAATTTAAATTAATTTCTTACATTTTCTTTGCCATAGAATTCTATTTGTTAACATATTTTATTATTATTATTAATGTTGCACCCATTACAATATGATATAGGAGATCCTCTAATAATAATAAAATAAAAAACATACATTTTAGAAATGTGGATTATTATTATTATTATCTATATCCCCGTATTTAAGATTCTTCTATAATGGGTTTATACATCCTTTAAAACTGGTAATATTTTATATATTCATATCTATGTTTATCAATAATATTATAAAGTGATTCAGATTTTATTATAATATTAAATTCATTAAACTTGGCCATTTCTTTTGCACAGTAGAAACGACATCGCAGTCACACACTTGTTCCCAGCGGGAGATGATGTCAGTTCTGTAAATGCGTTCTCCGTGGATTTGCTTAGAAATCAGATTGTTTGTCATTGAAAAGTTTCTCGGACTTTTTTTTGGCTTCACACACAGATCTCTGAATAAACGCGTCTCGCCAGATATGTAATTACAGGGGCGACCCGGGAATTACAGTCAGAGGAAAATCAGATGATGAAATAACCAGGAACTTTCTTACAGCAGAGAAAAGAACAAAGTCTCAGCCGTTCCCTCTGGAAATTGACGCTGAGCTTTGCTGTTAACCATCTGCTCGTCACAAACAAAGTGCAGCTCTTTACATGTAATGAATAAAGTTCCTATTCCACTATGATACAGGATACCGCTAAATTAATAATAATAATAAATTACTATTATATTTTATTATTGTAAATAAAGCCATTCACATAACACTATGATACAGGATACCTCCAAATTAATAATAAAAATAACAATAATAATTATTATTAGACATTTTTGGGTTATGTCCAGGGCTGAAAACCAGCCTCATATATTGTATCTCATGGTCGAGCTCTTGTACCCACACCCCTTATACATACCTGAGTTCCACTATTTGCTACTGCAAAAAACATTTAGATTACAAATTAATATTTGACAAATTAATACCACTCAATCATCCTAACACTCCATCACCCAATGAATATCAGATAGGAGTTGAATACGAGTTGGCCTGTCACTGCGTGTGTAAAAGGTTAACGGGAATGACTATGAAACCAAAGGGGAGTAGCCCCCTGTATAATGAGATCAGGAGATCAGGAGGAGGTTTCACAGACTCTGAAGAACCAACATTTAAGTTTCCTTTACCTTTACTTTTCATCTCACTGATTTCTGGACCTAGGATGTTTTTTCCTCTAAAGCGTCAAATAACCAAATAAACACCAGGACAGACTCTGCCACACCGACACACAAACACACACACCAGGACAGGCTCTGCCATCCCGACACACACAACACACACACCAGGACAGGCTCTGCCACACCAAAGATCCAACCACGCACAAGCATAGGATGTACCACACCGACACCCAAACACACACACCAGGACAGGCTCTGCCACACCGATACCCGCATCAGGACGGGTTAAACTACACAAGGCATAAACACTTTCCACACTGGTTTGTTGCAAGTGTGTTTCCCCCTTGTGTATTGACCCCCTCTTAGCCAGCCCCCTCCCTTGTGTATTGATGGCCCCTTTGGTACTGGTTTATGTACCCATGTGTATTGCCCCCAGCTACCCCCTTTATCTATCGATTTATATACAATGCCCCAACCATCCTGTTGTGTACTTATACCCCCCTTTTGTATTTAATTGCTGTTCGAAGGCAGCCCTCCCCTTGAAACACGGGTCCCCTTCCACCTATCACTCCAACTATTTTTTTTTTCAAATACATTTTGCCAGCTTCCTTCCCCTGCAGGCTTCTCTCCTCCAACGTGACGACCTCTCTGTCACGACATGCTGTTCCGCGTGACCCTGCCCCCTTGAGCGTCACAATGCGTCTACAAAGGGGCTGGACAAACAGGATGGCAGGATGCGGGTCTGTGGACCGGCACGCTGAGATACCATAGCAACCGATGAAGTAGCGAGTTTTAAAGTGGCCATAAGACTGCCTCCGCCGGCTGTTTAATGATTTTAGCGGCCAGCAGAGCTGGTCTTACGACTGTTTCTAAACTCACAGCTGCATTGGCTGCTATAGTATCTCAGTGTGCCGGCCCACTGGGAAATCGCTCAGTTTCCCG
>VKOC01048563.1:0-10971 GCA_009364415.1 Spea multiplicata | reverse complement strand
TCACATGCCTTTCATATCTCCATTTTTTACTGTAGCTGCTTAGATGCGTGAGATACAGGCATCTAAGCAGCATGCCCCCTTACTGCTTAAACTGACAATTGTCAGTTGTTAATAAAGTTGTCAGATGGCGTCATCACTGGAGGACGAAGCCCCGACGATGCCTGTGAGCATTCTGCCTGCCAGATTCCCGGGGCAGAAGACGGTGGAGGTCTGTGGAGGTAAGTCACTTGTGAGGACGAAACCATTACGTCCTGAGCAGTGAAAGGGTTAATATATTCAAATATGTTTATCATTTACATTTTGACAATCTTGTAAAGTATTTTAGCTTTAGTGAAACCTATATTTTTTCTAGGGGGGGGTTATCTATTCAGAGTTGATTCCTAGTTTAGGTGAAACAGTGCATCAGATCACATTATATACCGGAAAAGAAAAAAAAACAATTTCCCAACAATTTTTTCCCCAAAATGCCAAATAAAATAATTTTGGGAGTAATAATAAATAAATCATTTTAATTTTAAAAGTCCACACACAACCAAAAACCGGACTCAATGTAATGCAGTATAGGTGCACTGGGAAAGGGGGTTAAACGTATTTGTGATGGATAAGGGAGGCATGATGGGAGTGGGAGTGCTGTTTTCCAGGAGTGGAGGAAGTGTCTCAGGGTCAGCATTGAGCTTCTCCCATTGGTCATCCTCCTTCCCGCCCCAAGTGTTTCTGCATTGGTTAATTATATTGGTGAATAATTGAAATTGTTGTATTTATGTGATAAAAGTGAGCAAGTAGCCTATTTGGAATGCAAGATAGTGGATGAGAGAGTAACTGGCAACATTGAGTGACCTTAACAATATAGAGAGGAGCCTACTCCTTACTGAGCAAGCACTTTAGGGGAGCGATGGAACAGAGGAGGTTTCTGAAACATAAAGCTGTAGCTGGATAAGAAGCTGGAGGAGCCCCCCAACTGTCCCGATTTGAGCGGGACAGTCCCGTTGTCCCTGCTATCACTACCTCTGTCCCACTTTGCAGGGGCAGAGGAAGGGCGAGAGCAGTACGCACCTCAGGTGCAGCTACAAGGGGATGCACAGCTGCCCAATCAGCAGCTGCAGGACTAGTTGGGGGATCGCACTATCCCTCTAGTCGCCTCAACATTAGGAAAAGTGAGGTCTGTCCCGAGCACCGGAATATGATGTTGTACCCCGTACTCTGCATCAATAGCCGGGGCGTAGTGATGAGTAAAGCGAAGTTTGAAGTGACAGATGTCGCACTCCCACCACAGGATGGAGGATGAAGGATGAGGTAAGAGATAATAATAATAATAATATTAAAGAGATGGGGAGAAAGGGGTGTATGTGTATATGTGTGTGTTTAAGGGCAATGTGTGTGTGTGTATACACATCCTAAGTGTGATTAAAAAAAAGTGTCCCTCTTTCACATTTTGAAATGTTGGGAGGTATGGTGAGTTGGGTTAAGGGATCCTATTTGTGCAAGGATGCCGAGGAGATTAGTTCAGATCTGGCATTAATAGGGCCGGCGGATTCCCCTAGCAGCCAGGTGAGCAGCCTCTCTAATGCAGATTAGGGAAGACAATGCTAGGAAGTTTAGACCTTTTCTGGCAGGGGACTCAATCATTAGGAAAGTAGATTGGGTAATCTGCCGCCAAGGCCCAGAATGCTTGGGTACCGCATGTTGTGGAGAAGTTGGACAGATGGTTGGGAGGGGCTGTTATGATGCAGTGGTTATGATGCATACGTTTTCTTTGAATTCTACCCTTAAGCTTAGCTTATAAATTTATATTACCTAATAATAATAATTATTGTTTTTGTGTGTGTTTTGTTTGTTTGGTTGTTTGAATCATAGGCAAAAAAAGAAAGAATAGAAGATTTGCAAAGAAAAAGTAAATGAAAATGGAACAGGAAAGTGAATGGGCAGTTGGCAACCTGCTCAACATTTTGATCCACAGGGCAAACCATTCCTCAATCTGTCAGTTCTTGACATTTGGGAGCAGACTTTCAGAGCTCAAATACCAACGCTTAGCTTTAGCTGGCTGCCCTGGCGCAGGTAGCAGACGTTGCCACACCGCAAACAGCTGCAGTCAGGGGAGGGAAACTACCGTTACCATTGGGCGTGACATTTTGGGAGCGGATTTCCAGAGCTCAAACACTAGGCCCTAGCTCTAGCAGGCTAATCTGGAGTAGATACCAGGGGTTGCCGCATCGCAAACAGATGCACCCAGAGGGGGCTACCTTTACCATTTTTTTGGTTTACTTTTGGGAAAATTAACTCTCCAAGTTAAGAGATGGGTACCCTAACTTGGGCAGATAGATATTAAGAAAGACAATCAGTTGCATCAGATAAGGTAACGTATGTGGGGCATATAGAAAACACTCATTCACTTTGAACAGTGGTTGGTAGACATGATAGCAGCTGCTGTGCAATCCATGAGTGCAGGCCACCCTTTTTTCCCAGTAGCTAACTGGGTCAACATTAGGTGTCAAAGGAACTTCACAGAGGTAAAGTCTGACCATTTCACCAACACTACTTTCCTCTCTGCTGCTAGCTCTGTCCCGCTATACTCCCAAGTGCCTCTGCACAAAATAAAGCTGCTCCACTCAGCTGTGTTCCGCTGCTTGTGGCCCTGCTACTGATGCTGCTGCTAGGAGTAGCAGACAATATCATCTCATCCTCCCACTGCACTTCTTTCTCCTCGGACAGCTTTCCACTTTTCCACTGCCAGTCATACACCCTTTTGGATCAGTTGGTCCTGGAATGTAGTAAGAACATTAAATATGAGTGCTAGCTTTCCCTTAATCAACTCTGAGCAACCTGGCTTGGGAGGAACTTGGATTTGAGTCCCACTGGTAAAGGGCAGGGCAAGGTATATCTCAGAGAAACTTGGCTCAAGGAGACCATTGACTTCGTGCCAGGACTTCAAGGTCCGGCAGCGGCCTACCCTGGGGTTAACCAATGAAGAGAAGTTGTTCCTCTAATCGGGAGATATGCTTTACTCTGCCCTATTGCGGACATACTCCGAGAGGCCTGATCAATGGATCTTCAGCCTCTCATCTCGCTATCCCCATTACCTTGCAGCAGGATGACAAAAGGACTGAACTAACAGCCATCCTAGCAGTTGCCTTCTTGACTCCATTCTGGCTGCCAACCTACCCCAACAAGAAGCACACCCTGCTTTGCTGCATATGGTAAATGGAAGCATCCCTTCTATGTGGAGACAGATGCCTCCAATAACGACATAGGAGCTGCCCTGTCCCAGAAGTTCACTGAGAAACAATTGCCACATCCATTACACTCCTGCAAGCTCACCCCCTCCGGATGAAAGTATGATTTGTGTGAGAAAGAACTGTTGGCCATCAAAAGTGCTCTGGAAGAATAGAGACATAGGCTTAGGCGAGCAACACCCCATGTTACAGGGTATACAGATCACAGGAACCTAGAATATTTCTGTATCGCCAAACGACTACGCCTTTGCCAGTCATGGTGGGCTCTGCTATTTTCTAGATTTCACCCCCATATCATCTATAGACCTGTGTCCAAAAACAGCAAGTCCAAAGCTTTATCTCACATGTACGAGTCATCGATCCCATCAGACTCAAGGCAGTATGGTCCAATTCTAAATCAAGAGCACTTTCTGGCGACTCAATACTCGTTGCTCAATACCATCCAGAAGTTTCGCCATCCTGTGCCCCATCTGTCATACCACAATTCCTGCAACCAGGAGCACTTGTGTATCACCAGCATCATGTAGCCGAATTACGTATTTAGCCAACTCCCATGAGCTTGACTGGGAGCGAGCTGGAAAGAATCTGAAGCTAACTGGCATTCTAGCTCTGCTGAAAACTAGATATTACACAAATAACTCGCTTTTAATAAAGAACAGGAAACAGGAACTTTTTCTTTAAAAGAAAAAGTAAGACTAAAATTCTAGAACTACTTTGGGTAACCGGGTTAAAAAAATATATAACTTCTTTTAGTTACTCTATGGCATATTAACAATTTAATTATTAATAATCTTGTGCTTCTTGTGCATCCCAGCAAGAAACTCATTTGTATTCTTAATATTTGAATATTTGTAACATTTTAACTGGTGCATAAAACAGATGATTTAGGTGATTGTGCAATATTTTCAAAGCATTGATTTTTGGTTCTATCTACCTTAAATAATGCTATATTGCATGTTAAGGCAAAACCTAGATATTGTTTCTGTCCAACTATTTTAAAATGACATTTACTTTTAAGTTTAATTCCATGTGTAATTTATATATTTTAATAACAAGTCACGGCTCTGGCCTCAAACCTCCGAAGCGGCTAATTTCAGACTCCATTGACTTGCATTAGACTGAAGTGTATAAAAGGAGAGATGCTTCACTTGCATTACATTAGTTCACGCATGCAGCCGATGGCATCACTCTGCGTGGGGCTTTCTACTGCTGAGTGCTATGGACGAGGAAATGTTGAGATCTCCAGCATGTAAAGTTTCCCTGTTTGTGATATTCCTGTGTGTGACTCTGTGTAGATCTGGCTCCCAGAGTTCACCTCCAGCCTGTCATCTGGAGAGCAGAAGATGTATCGAGGACTACGAATATGTTCAAGACGGAGACATTATTATTGGAGGAGTGTTCAGAGTAAATAACTTAATGAATTATTATCTTAAGGATGGAATCATAACTATGATGGCTTGTATGGAGTAAGTAGAAAAACTTTACAATACAGAAGTCAGGAATGGTTTACATAAATAAACATGATGAGGGATGAGAAAGAAACATTGAAATGCATAAAGTGTTTTAAGAAAGTACAGGAGAGGAGTTTATTTTATGTTAGAACATATTCTCTGTATACCCTGTAAAGTTCTTCTTTGTAGAAGAGTCCACAGATCCAATAAGTTGGCTTTTATTTTTACTTTTCCTGTGATAATTGTTAGCCTAGATTATCCTAGCTTGTTTTGAATGCTGTAAGGTTGTGGAGGGGGTAGAAATGTGCATGTATGTTCACTAGACACATGGTCTACTCACACACCAGTAAAGGGATCTGGACTTCTATGACTTTTCCTCTTTATGTTACATGCGTATCACTTACTCCATGGGGCAGTCATGTTTTTTCTCATATGATGGATGAATGAGACACATAACAATGTGGGCTTACAGAAAAATGCCCGAGGAGGTCCTTGCTTTACTACAATGTAACTGTAAGATGTGTTAATAAAGCGTCAGGCGAGGAAGATCCCCTGGCGGCAGGAATCAGGATTAATTGTAAAGGAGCAAAACATGTATTGTGGAGACCAGCTATGACTGCAGTAGGTAAGATGCAGGTGACGAGTATGAGAGCCAGAGCTTTAGTTGACTCAGGGAGCGTTAGAAGTAAATGAAAGACTTTGTATGGATGAATCTTGCAGCCATTTGAGTTCACTGAAGCTCAACCTCACGGGAATAGCAGCTGATACAGGTGAAAACCTACCAGCGGGGCTAGTGATCACCTCACTACAATCAGTTTAAAGTCTCTATATGTTGAATGGGTTCTTCTTTGCCTTTTGTTTTGAATATCTTTACAGTACATTCCTACAGCTGCAAATCCAATAATTTAAAATAATCTAAAATAAAGCACATTTGTAATATTTCCACAGTCTTATTCCAAATTTCTACAAAAATCTTTTGACCTTTATGTTTTCCATTGGGGAGATCAACAGTGATCCGGACGTTTTACCAAATATCACTCTAGGATATCATTTATTTGATTCATGTTCTAATGAAAAAAAGACTGTACAAAGTGTCCTTCAGATTTTATCCGGACCAGGAAAGACCGTCCCTAATTACTCCTGCACTAAACGAGGGACCCTGGCTGGTTTTATTGGGGATGAACTTTCTGACACCACTATACCCATGGCACAAATCCTTGGCATGTATGGGTACGCACAGGTGAGCAGAATATGCACCGTTAGCACAATCGTTTAAATCTTTTCAATAGATGTTAGTTATCTCAAACCCTGCACCCAAACCCATCAGCCCTAGGCGCATTTCTCGTGACATTTAAGCACCCTTGTATTCAGCGAGCGTCTATATTATGTGGCATGTGGTGGATTCTGTCTATACATACCGGGCAATTTCTTGTCTTTCTGTTTTTCCAGTCAGTTTTCAGCAGTCATTGTACAAGTTCCAGACTAGAAGCTTCCAGAAGCTCCTGCGTTGTCATAAAACTGCACCTGAGGATGTTGGGGCCTACTTGGTGCATTAAGTCCCTTTCTTGTAGCAGGGATATTCATAGAAACACAAGCCGACTCCACTCCTTTAGTACTCTCATTAATGGAACAGTATGCCTCAACATCCTGTCATGTGACAGGATCAGTCAGTAAGAAGCCCCTTTTGTAGTCATAAGAGCTTCACTTATGAGGTGTGTGGCACAACTTCATTGGTTTCCATAGACTAAACTTCAAGCCCTGGAGAGAAGCAGGAGCACAGCACTACTTATACATGTTCCCAACACGGCCCTCCAGCTAAGATAAATGTATTTCACTTCATAATTCTTGTAGAAATCTCTCTGAATGAAATACGCATTATACAGGGCCAGTCAGGCTGTTGGAGCAGAGGCTCATTTAGACATCAATAAACCGTGCTATGCACTAATGTGGTTTCAAAAGAAAGCTCTGCAAAAATAAATTATGTATATTGTTGTTTGCATAAAGTAAATGTGAAAAAGGGAAATTACAATTGAACAAAAGTGCTGTAAAGGATTCACTCATTCACAGTAAAACCATGTAAGACGGTCTTTGTTCATAAGGGTAAAAGTTTTTATTTAACGAAGTCTTGGTCTTCAATGTCCGAGAGGGTGGTTGTAGCATCTGTTATAATCCATTTGTTTTCGTGTAGATCAGTTATGGCGCAACGCATTCCGTGCTCAGCGACAGACGAGTTTATCCGACGTTTTTCCGAACAGTTCAAAATGACCATGTCAGTTATTATATTTTATCCAAGCTGCTGAAATACTTTGGCTGGAACTGGGTCGGCATTTTAACCACCGATGATGAAAGTGGAGAAAACGAAAGCCAAGTACTGACAAAGTATATGAAAGACGATGGAATTTGTGCTGAATATGTAATAAAAATACATTATTTTCAAAGCATGGTTGAAAGTTTTGAATACGCTTCCAAAACAATAGAAAGATCAACATCTCAAGTTATCGTATTTTGTGGTTCGTTTTCTGAAGCTTTTATGTTTATTATTAAGCAAACAAAACATTCATTAATCAATAAATCTGTAATTCTTGGCACAAGGTGGTCTTCAAACACATTTCTGTTCCGGGATTTCTCTGATATATTTAACGGGACTCTGACACTGAAACCGTATTACAAGGACCATGTTCCAAAACTTTCATTCTTCCTCGAGAGATTTCACCCAAAGAATTACCCAAATGACAAGTTACTGGAAGATTTGTGGGTAACAGCTTTTAGATGCTTGTCTCCAGATCCCTATAAAAACCAGTATTACGAAATTAATTTGGGTTACTCTCTTCATAACTGTACTGGGAGAGAACGCTTGAAAGACATTGTTAACGTTATCTACAACGGGGATGCTTCTCAAGTGAATAATGCAGTGCTTGCGATGGCTAAAGCCCTACACAATATGTACATATTTCAAGAAAAAGAAGTTTATGGAAATAAAATCAAAATAACTAATTACAAACATCGGGTAAGTCAGAAGTCATGAAAAGAGAGTGATTCAGGGGCATCAGCGGTAGCCGTGTAGTTACCAGTAATAGTAAATCTAGCAGTGGGAACAGTTCTGCTATTTACGTAAAACCAATAACTCTGCAGCATTACCTAATATATATATAATAGCCTTGTTATAGTGGGAATTGTTGGTCAATCTGTGCAGGACGTTAAGGGCCAATCAGATGGCACAATTAGCTTTTAAATTCCCATTAGGACTAGTATCCTCTTCTGCCCTCTGTTCCCATCTGCCTCTCCCTGCTGTCTCCAGCTCCCCTCTGATCCTTCCAGCCCTTTCATGCAATTTTTACTCTGATCTATTCCACCCAGGGCCTCTCTTTGCTTTGACCTGTCCTCCCATTTGCCTCTGCTCTGACCTGCCGTTCGTGCTCTCTCTGCTCTGACTCTCCAGCTCCCCGCTGATCCTCCCAGCCCCTACTTGCCTTCCCTGCTGATCCACTTCACCTAGAGTCCCTTCTGCTCTGACCTGCCCCTCTAACCTCTCACTGATCCTCCCTGTCCCCTCTGTTCTGAACTATCCCTTCTTGCTTCAATTGCTTTGATGCAGATGGACAGATAGAGGGAGTGAGGGGAGGAAAAGAGAGAGAAGAGGAAAGTGAGAGAGTGAACTGGGTGAGAGAGAGAGAAAACAGACAACAGAAAGGACTGGGAGATAAAACCTGTGGAATGAGAGAGATTTCTTGTCATGGCGTGTCAATGGCAGGCACATACGTTGAAGGATACATTACAATTTGCTTATTCAGAAAATGTAAAACAGCTGATTATATTTCAGTACTTTTGTATTTTTCATAAAAGTTGCACCATTACATAAGAAATCTGAAAGCCGAGGACCAAACCTCTCATCTATATTTTGATGAAAATGGGGAGCATGTTATCCCACACATAATTCGGAACTGGGTTGGAAATAAGGAAGAAGTTAAATCCTTTGAAGTGGTCGGTATCTTTGATCCGTGGGCTCCGGCTGATCAGCAGCTTAACATCAAACCCGGTCTAATAACCTGGAAGAACGAAGCCAACCAGGTGAGAAGACTTTTCATTCTTTGTTATAAGAATATATTTGCTATATTAAATCGTATAGGAACTGAATAAAGTTATATCTGGAAATATTTGGACACTGACACAAGTTTGTTATTTTGGCTGTTTGCCAAAATCACTTCGGGTTACAGTTAAATAATGAATATTGGCTTAAAATGCAGCGTCTCAGCTTTAATGTGACGATATTCACATCCAAATTGGATGAAGGGTTTAGGAATTACAGCTTTACTATGGTGCTCCCCCTTTTTCAAGGATCCAAAAGTAAATGGGCAACTCACTCAAAAGCTGCTTCATGGACAGGTGCGGGCCATTGCTTTGTTATTTCTTTTTTCATCAATTAAGCAGGTAAAAGGTCTGGAGTTGACTTGAGGGGTGGCATTCGCATTTGGAAGCTGGTCAGATATCAGAGAGCCAGCAGGGACATTAGGAGTGGTGAAATCAATAGTGCATAGAGAGAACCAATTGGTCAATAATTGTGCATTTTATCACGTTTTTTTGTTTTTTATTTGGTTCATGGTCGGTTTACACGAGCGCATTAAGTGGAATTTGCTTGAGAAGTTACAACACCTGGAGAGTGTTTTACAGGGTTGCAGCTGCGTTGCCGTTAAGAAGGGTAGTATCCCTCCTTTTGCTTATATTATATTTTACTTCACACACGGGTAGGCACTGGCTTTCACATTTGTTTTATACTATAACCAATAAGAGATTACAGATATTACAGATAGAGTAGCTTGGTAGAATGCCATTTGAAGTCAAGATTGCGCTCTAGTAGCTTTACAAAATAATCAGCTTAAAAAAACATCTTTCTTATTCAGATTCCAAAATCTCAGTGCTCAGAAAATTGTTTGCCGGGTTACAGGAAAGCCCCGGGGTCTGAGATCCATTCCTGCTGCTATGACTGCGTCCTGTGCTCAGAGGGAGAAATCTCCAATATGACCGGTATATCCTACCTGATACTCTGATATTCTTAAAAAAAATTATGTTTACGTCTGACTGATTAATAGAGAGAAAGCCCCGAAATCCACTGCATGTTCTGAACAAATCAGCCGACTCTATATTACTCCCATTCCCATCACAGATTGAAACCACAGGCCGTACACTGACACCCAGACACAAGAGCACGGAGATATTACAAGAGCAGGCGGACAACCATTAGAAAGACAAATACCTGCAGCATGATCCTGACGATGGGTGGTTATTTTGTTCTCATTAACCGTTCTGCAGAATAAATGTCAGTAATCTGTCTGAGTTTATTCCTGGATCCAGCCATTTTTTATTTTTTTTTGATGATTTTTTATTAATTACATCTGTTTCATGAAATTCAAGATTGTGTATTTTTTATTTTTTACAGACAGCGAGAACTGCATAAAATGCGCACATAATGAATGGCCCAATGAGAAGAAGGATCTGTGTGTTCCCAAAATGGAAGAGTTTTTGTCTTATAATGATGCTGTTGCTATAGCATTTACATCAATCTCAATTTTATTTTGTCTTCTAACTGTTACAGTATCAGGGATTTTTGTTTCATATAAAAATACCCCAATTGTAAAAGCCAATAACTGGAGCCTCAGCCTGATCCTCCTGGTCTCCATCATGATGAGCTTCCTTTGTGTCTTTCTGTTCTTTGGTCGTCCTTTGGACATAACCTGCATACTGCGCCAAACTGTCTTTGGAGTTGCCTTCTCATTAGCCGTGTCTTCTGTGCTGGCCAAGACTATCATGATTTTTGTTGCTTTTAAAGCCACCAAACCTGGCAGTGTCTGGAGAAAATGTCTCGGAATAAAACTGTCTGTTTCTGTTGTCTTGTTTGGCTCATCTGTCCAAGTCATAATTATTATTTTTTGGTTGTCCATTTCCCCCCCATTCCAGGAGCTGGACATGCACTCTTATCAGGGAAAGATCATCGTTCAGTGTAATGAGGGCTCGGTTATCGCCTTCTACTGTGTCCTGGGTTATATGGGGCTTCTGGCAGCTGTTAGTTTTATTATAGCTTTTTTAGCCAGGACATTACCGGACAGTTTTAATGAGGCCAAGTACATCACCTTCAGCATGCTGGTGTTCTGCAGCGTTTGGATTGCGATGATCCCGGCCTATCTGAGCACCAAAGGGAAGAACATGGTGACCGTGGAGATTTTTGCCATACTGGCTTCAAGTGCTGGACTTTTAGGATGTATATTTATTCCAAAATGTTATATAATTATATTTAG
>VKOC01048560.1:0-12515 GCA_009364415.1 Spea multiplicata | reverse complement strand
TTTCTGTATCGCCAAACGACTACGCCTTTGCCAGTCATGGTGGGCTCTGCTATTTTCTAGATTTCACCCCCATATCATCTATAGACCTGTGTCCAAAAACAGCAAGTCCAAAGCTTTATCTCACATGTACGAGTCATCGATCCCATCAGACTCAAGGCAGTATGGTCCAATTCTAAATCAAGAGCACTTTCTGGCGACTCAATACTCGTTGCTCAATACCATCCAGAAGTTTCGCCATCCTGTGCCCCATCTGTCATACCACAATTCCTGCAACCAGGAGCACTTGTGTATCACCAGCATCATGTAGCCGAATTACGTATTTAGCCAACTCCCATGAGCTTGACTGGGAGCGAGCTGGAAAGAATCTGAAGCTAACTGGCATTCTAGCTCTGCTGAAAACTAGATATTACACAAATAACTCGCTTTTAATAAAGAACAGGAAACAGGAACTTTTTCTTTAAAAGAAAAAGTAAGACTAAAATTCTAGAACTACTTTGGGTAACCGGGTTAAAAAAATATATAACTTCTTTTAGTTACTCTATGGCATATTAACAATTTAATTATTAATAATCTTGTGCTTCTTGTGCATCCCAGCAAGAAACTCATTTGTATTCTTAATATTTGAATATTTGTAACATTTTAACTGGTGCATAAAACAGATGATTTAGGTGATTGTGCAATATTTTCAAAGCATTGATTTTTGGTTCTATCTACCTTAAATAATGCTATATTGCATGTTAAGGCAAAACCTAGATATTGTTTCTGTCCAACTATTTTAAAATGACATTTACTTTTAAGTTTAATTCCATGTGTAATTTATATATTTTAATAACAAGTCACGGCTCTGGCCTCAAACCTCCGAAGCGGCTAATTTCAGACTCCATTGACTTGCATTAGACTGAAGTGTATAAAAGGAGAGATGCTTCACTTGCATTACATTAGTTCACGCATGCAGCCGATGGCATCACTCTGCGTGGGGCTTTCTACTGCTGAGTGCTATGGACGAGGAAATGTTGAGATCTCCAGCATGTAAAGTTTCCCTGTTTGTGATATTCCTGTGTGTGACTCCGTGTAGATCTGGCTCCCAGAGTTCACCTCCAGCCTGTCATCTGGAGAGCAGAAGATGTATCGAGGACTACGAATATGTTCAAGACGGAGACATTATTATTGGAGGAGTGTTCAGAGTAAATAACTTAATGAATTATTATCTTAAGGATGGAATCATAACTATGATGGCTTGTATGGAGTAAGTAGAAAAACTTTACAATACAGAAGTCAGGAATGGTTTACATAAATAAACATGATGAGGGATGAGAAAGAAACATTGAAATGCATAAAGTGTTTTAAGAAAGTACAGGAGAGGAGTTTATTTTATGTTAGAACATATTCTCTGTATACCCTGTAAAGTTCTTCTTTGTAGAAGAGTCCACAGATCCAATAAGTTGGCTTTTATTTTTACTTTTCCTGTGATAATTGTTAGCCTAGATTATCCTAGCTTGTTTTGAATGCTGTAAGGTTGTGGAGGGGGTAGAAATGTGCATGTATGTTCACTAGACACATGGTCTACTCACACACCAGTAAAGGGATCTGGACTTCTATGACTTTTCCTCTTTATGTTACATGCGTATCACTTACTCCATGGGGCAGTCATGTTTTTTCTCATATGATGGATGAATGAGACACATAACAATGTGGGCTTACAGAAAAATGCCCGAGGAGGTCCTTGCTTTACTACAATGTAACTGTAAGATGTGTTAATAAAGCGTCAGGCGAGGAAGATCCCCTGGCGGCAGGAATCAGGATTAATTGTAAAGGAGCAAAACATGTATTGTGGAGACCAGCTATGACTGCAGTAGGTAAGATGCAGGTGACGAGTATGAGAGCCAGAGCTTTAGTTGACTCAGGGAGCGTTAGAAGTAAATGAAAGACTTTGTATGGATGAATCTTGCAGCCATTTGAGTTCACTGAAGCTCAACCTCACGGGAATAGCAGCTGATACAGGTGAAAACCTACCAGCGGGGCTAGTGATCACCTCACTACAATCAGTTTAAAGTCTCTATATGTTGAATGGGTTCTTCTTTGCCTTTTGTTTTGAATATCTTTACAGTACATTCCTACAGCTGCAAATCCAATAATTTAAAATAATCTAAAATAAAGCACATTTGTAATATTTCCACAGTCTTATTCCAAATTTCTACAAAAATCTTTTGACCTTTATGTTTTCCATTGGGGAGATCAACAGTGATCCGGACGTTTTACCAAATATCACTCTAGGATATCATTTATTTGATTCATGTTCTAATGAAAAAAAGACTGTACAAAGTGTCCTTCAGATTTTATCCGGACCAGGAAAGACCGTCCCTAATTACTCCTGCACTAAACGAGGGACCCTGGCTGGTTTTATTGGGGATGAACTTTCTGACACCACTATACCCATGGCACAAATCCTTGGCATGTATGGGTACGCACAGGTGAGCAGAATATGCACCGTTAGCACAATCGTTTAAATCTTTTCAATAGATGTTAGTTATCTCAAACCCTGCACCCAAACCCATCAGCCCTAGGCGCACTTCTCGTGACATTTAAGCACCCTTGTATTCAGCGAGCGTCTATATTATGTGGCATGTGGTGGATTCTGTCTATACATACCGGGCAATTTCTTGTCTTTCTGTTTTTCCAGTCAGTTTTCAGCAGTCATTGTACAAGTTCCAGACTAGAAGCTTCCAGAAGCTCCTGCGTTGTCATAAAACTGCACCTGAGGATGTTGGGGCCTACTTGGTGCATTAAGTCCCTTTCTTGTAGCAGGGATATTCATAGAAACACAAGCCGACTCCACTCCTTTAGTACTCTCATTAATGGAACAGTATGCCTCAACATCCTGTCATGTGACAGGATCAGTCAGTAAGAAGCCCCTTTTGTAGTCATAAGAGCTTCACTTATGAGGTGTGTGGCACAACTTCATTGGTTTCCATAGACTAAACTTCAAGCCCTGGAGAGAAGCAGGAGCACAGCACTACTTATACATGTTCCCAACACGGCCCTCCAGCTAAGATAAATGTATTTCACTTCATAATTCTTGTATAAATCTCTCTGAATGAAATACGCATTATACAGGGCCAGTCAGGCTGTTGGAGCAGAGGCTCATTTAGACATCAATAAACCGTGCTATGCACTAATGTGGTTTCAAAAGAAAGCTCTGCAAAAATAAATTATGTATATTGTTGTTTGCATAAAGTAAATGTGAAAAAGGGAAATTACAATTGAACAAAAGTGCTGTAAAGGATTCACTCATTCACAGTAAAACCATGTAAGACGGTCTTTGTTCATAAGGGTAAAAGTTTTTATTTAACGAAGTCTTGGTCTTCAATGTCCGAGAGGGTGGTTGTAGCATCTGTTATAATCCATTTGTTTTCGTGTAGATCAGTTATGGCGCAACGCATTCCGTGCTCAGCGACAGACGAGTTTATCCGACGTTTTTCCGAACAGTTCAAAATGACCATGTCAGTTATTATATTTTATCCAAGCTGCTGAAACACTTTGGCTGGAACTGGGTCGGCATTTTAACCACCGATGATGAAAGTGGAGAAAACGAAAGCCAAGTACTGACAAAGTATATGAAAGACGATGGAATTTGTGCTGAATATGTAATAAAAATACATTATTTTCAAAGCATGGTTGAAAGTTTTGAATACGCTTCCAAAACAATAGAAAGATCAACATCTCAAGTTATCGTATTTTGTGGTTCGTTTTCTGAAGCTTTTATGTTTATTATTAAGCAAACAAAACATTCATTAATCAATAAATCTGTAATTCTTGGCACAAGGTGGTCTTCAAACACATTTCTGTTCCGGGATTTCTCTGATATATTTAACGGGACTCTGACACTGAAACCGTATTACAAGGACCATGTTCCAAAACTTTCATTCTTCCTCGAGAGATTTCACCCAAAGAATTACCCAAATGACAAGTTACTGGAAGATTTGTGGGTAACAGCTTTTAGATGCTTGTCTCCAGATCCCTATAAAAACCAGTATTACGAAATTAATTTGGGTTACTCTCTTCATAACTGTACTGGGAGAGAACGCTTGAAAGACATTGTTAACGTTATCTACAACGGGGATGCTTCTCAAGTGAATAATGCAGTGCTTGCGATGGCTAAAGCCCTACACAATATGTACATATTTCAAGAAAAAGAAGTTTATGGAAATAAAATCAAAATAACTAATTACAAACATCGGGTAAGTCAGAAGTCATGAAAAGAGAGTGATTCAGGGGCATCAGCGGTAGCCGTGTAGTTACCAGTAATAGTAAATCTAGCAGTGGGAACAGTTCTGCTATTTACGTAAAACCAATAACTCTGCAGCATTACCTAATATATATATAATAGCCTTGTTATAGTGGGAATTGTTGGTCAATCTGTGCAGGACGTTAAGGGCCAATCAGATGGCACAATTAGCTTTTAAATTCCCATTAGGACTAGTATCCTCTTCTGCCCTCTGTTCCCATCTGCCTCTCCCTGCTGTCTCCAGCTCCCCTCTGATCCTTCCAGCCCTTTCATGCAATTTTTACTCTGATCTATTCCACCCAGGGCCTCTCTTTGCTTTGACCTGTCCTCCCATTTGCCTCTGCTCTGACCTGCCGTTCGTGCTCTCTCTGCTCTGACTCTCCAGCTCCCCGCTGATCCTCCCAGCCCCTACTTGCCTTCCCTGCTGATCCACTTCACCTAGAGTCCCTTCTGCTCTGACCTGCCCCTCTAACCTCTCACTGATCCTCCCTGTCCCCTCTGTTCTGAACTATCCCTTCTTGCTTCAATTGCTTTGATGCAGATGGACAGATAGAGGGAGTGAGGGGAGGAAAAGAGAGAGAAGAGGAAAGTGAGAGAGTGAACTGGGTGAGAGAGAGAGAAAACAGACAACAGAAAGGACTGGGAGATAAAACCTGTGGAATGAGAGAGATTTCTTGTCATGGCGTGTCAATGGCAGGCACATACGTTGAAGGATACATTACAATTTGCTTATTCAGAAAATGTAAAACAGCTGATTATATTTCAGTACTTTTGTATTTTTCATAAAAGTTGCACCATTACATAAGAAATCTGAAAGCCGAGGACCAAACCTCTCATCTATATTTTGATGAAAATGGGGAGCATGTTATCCCACACATAATTCGGAACTGGGTTGGAAATAAGGAAGAAGTTAAATCCTTTGAAGTGGTCGGTATCTTTGATCCGTGGGCTCCGGCTGATCAGCAGCTTAACATCAAACCCGGTCTAATAACCTGGAAGAACGAAGCCAACCAGGTGAGAAGACTTTTCATTCTTTGTTATAAGAATATATTTGCTATATTAAATCGTATAGGAAGTGAATAAAGTTATATCTGTAAATATTTGGACACTGACACAAGTTTGTTATTTGTTAGTTTGCCAAAATCACTTCGGGTTACAGTTAAATAATGAATATTGGCTTAAAATGCAGCGTCTCAGCTTTAATGTGACGATATTCACATCCAAATTGGATGAAGGGTTTAGGAATTACAGCTTTACTATGGTGCTCCCCCTTTTTCAAGGATCCAAAAGTAAATGGGCAACTCACTCAAAAGCTGCTTCATGGACAGGTGCGGGCCATTGCTTTGTTATTTCTTTTTTCATCAATTAAGCAGGTAAAAGGTCTGGAGTTGACTTGAGGGGTGGCATTCGCATTTGGAAGCTGGTCAGATATCAGAGAGCCAGCAGGGACATTAGGAGTGGTGAAATCAATAGTGCATAGAGAGAACCAATTGGTCAATAATTGTGCATTTTATCACGTTTTTTTGTTTTTTATTTGGTTCATGGTCGGTTTACACGAGCGCATTAAGTGGAATTTGCTTGAGAAGTTACAACACCTGGAGAGTGTTTTACAGGGTTGCAGCTGCGTTGCCGTTAAGAAGGGTAGTATCCCTCCTTTTGCTTATATTATATTTTACTTCACACACGGGTAGGCACTGGCTTTCACATTTGTTTTATACTATAACCAATAAGAGATTACAGATATTACAGATAGAGTAGCTTGGTAGAATGCCATTTGAAGTCAAGATTGCGCTCTAGTAGCTTTACAAAATAATCAGCTTAAAAAAACATCTTTCTTATTCAGATTCCAAAATCTCAGTGCTCAGAAAATTGTTTGCCGGGTTACAGGAAAGCCCCGGGGTCTGAGATCCATTCCTGCTGCTATGACTGCGTCCTGTGCTCAGAGGGAGAAATCTCCAATATGACCGGTATATCCTACCTGATACTCTGATATTCTTACCAAAAAAATAATGTTTACCTCTAACTGATTAATAGAGAGAAAGCCCCGAAATCCACTGCATGTTCTGAACAAATCAGCCGACTCTATATTACTCCCATTCCCATCACAGATTGAAACCACAGGCCGTACCCTGACACCCAGACACAAGAGCACGGAGATATTACAAGAGCAGGCGGACAACCATTAGAAAGACAAATGCCTGCAGCATGATCCTGACTATGGGTGGTTATTTTGTTCTCATTAACCGTTCTGCAGAATAAATGTCAGTAATCTGTCTGAGTTTATTCCTGGATCCAGCCATTTTTTATTTTTTTTTGATGATTTTTTATTAATTACATCTGTTTCATGAAATTCAAGATTGTGTATTTTTTATTTTTTACAGACAGCGAGAACTGCATAAAATGCGCACATAATGAATGGCCCAATGAGAAGAAGGATCTGTGTGTTCCCAAAATGGAAGAGTTTTTGTCTTATAATGATGCTGTTGCTATAGCATTTACATCAATCTCAATTTTATTTTGTCTTCTAACTGTTACAGTATCAGGGATTTTTGTTTCATATAAAAATACCCCAATTGTAAAAGCCAATAACTGGAGCCTCAGCCTGATCCTCCTGGTCTCCATCATGATGAGCTTCCTTTGTGTCTTTCTGTTCTTTGGTCGTCCTTTGGACATAACCTGCATACTGCGCCAAACTGTCTTTGGAGTTGCCTTCTCATTAGCCGTGTCTTCTGTGCTGGCCAAGACTATCATGATTTTTGTTGCTTTTAAAGCCACCAAACCTGGCAGTGTCTGGAGAAAATGTCTCGGAATAAAACTGTCTGTTTCTGTTGTCTTGTTTGGCTCATCTGTCCAAGTCATAATTATTATTTTTTGGTTGTCCATTTCCCCCCCATTCCAGGAGCTGGACATGCACTCTTATCAGGGAAAGATCATCGTTCAGTGTAATGAGGGCTCGGTTATCGCCTTCTACTGTGTCCTGGGTTATATGGGGCTTCTGGCAGCTGTTAGTTTTATTATAGCTTTTTTAGCCAGGACATTACCGGACAGTTTTAATGAGGCCAAGTACATCACCTTCAGCATGCTGGTGTTCTGCAGCGTTTGGATTGCGATGATCCCGGCCTATCTGAGCACCAAAGGGAAGAACATGGTGACCGTGGAGATTTTTGCCATACTGGCTTCAAGTGCTGGACTTTTAGGATGTATATTTATTCCAAAATGTTATATAATTATATTTAGACCTGAAAATAACTCAAAAACACAATTGTTTTGTAGCAGAAATAACAATCTGTAGATATAATAAAGGTTAACACAGTTATGAAATTTAAGTCTTAACCCCTTCAGGTCCGGGACGTACCTGGTACTTCCTGGTTACCAGTCACCGATAGACCGGGGACGTACCAGGTACGTCTCCTCCAAAAACCGCCCCCCACATCACCACAATCGTAGTGATCGTGGGGGCGCTGCTGCTGCTGTCTGCCCAGGAGTCTGGGCAGACCAGCACAGCCTGTCTAAGCCCGCCCCCAAGCCTACAATCACTCCCACGGAGTGATTTTGTAGGCAGAAACCGCGATTGCAGAAAAATCTACAATCGTGGTTTCAGCTGCCACAGGCAGCTTCAGGGAGGGGGGGTGTTGAATGGGTCCCCACACAAGTGTGGGGACCTGACCCAACACCCCCCTGCTGCCTGATCGCTCCATGAGAGCATCAGTGCAGCGTTAACCCCTTCAATGCCGCGATCGCGGCATTGAAGGGGTTAATTCCCGTTTTTTAGGGGGTTCTGCTACTGGTGGTCTGCCTGGAAGCCCAGGCAGACCTCCAGCAGGAAAAACGAACCCCCAGAAGTCCTCTCCTACAATCTCCAGTCCATTGGAGATTGTGTCCCAGCTGCCAGAGGCAGCTTCAGGGACAGGGAGACAGGGCTCTTTGGTCTCCACATGAGTGTGGAGATCAGCCCCCTCACCCCCCCTCTTCCTCAATTAACCCCTTCAATGCTGCGATTGTTTATGACCCCCATCGCAGCATTGCAGGGGTTAATATTAGTCCCCACAAGCTTGTGGGGACTAAATATCAATCAATGCTGTGCTTCAATGGAGCATCAGCATTGAAAGAGTTAAAAATAAAAAATAAAAATTAAAAAATAAATTAAAAAAAAAATAAAATAATAATAATAATAAAAAAAAATAACAGCACTGACCTGAAAGTCCAGGGTGCTTCCAGGTCAAATGCTGGGCTGATCAGATCGCTCCTGGCCAATAGGAGTGATCGGATCATTATGGCAGCCCACGGATGACCCTGCTCTACAAAGAGAGAGGGGTCATCTAGGGTAATTATGAAAAAATACAAATTATTAATAAATGAAAAAATCATAATTATTACCTGATCACTTGTCGGTGACATTTTAAGTCGCTGATTATTGATCGGTCTCCCTGATTGATGTCAACGGCATAAACCTGTCACTTACAAGCAATCTCATAAAAAAAAATATTTAAAAAAATGTAAATGCACATGTTCCAGTTTTGCCCTCATAGCTTCCTCAAAAAATGACCCTAGTTGTACACCTTGACTTATCTACTGTTCATAAACATATAATTTTGGGGGGATAATCAGTATCTGTGACAACTATTGCAGTTATTAGACTACCATGCCAAATTTGAAAAAAATTACATTTCAAAAACATGATGCATGCCTTGCAATATTTGCCCTATACCGGTCAAAATAGATAAAAATCCTGGCCATGTTGGGTGGTTTCCAAATCAGGACAAGTTAATGAATATATTTGGGATAGTTTTTTCCCATTGGTTCAATGTGTGTACAATTTGTATGTATACAAAACTGTAAAAAAATGCATCTTTTTCATTTTTTCCCCACTTTTTCCAGTTTATTTCAAACAAAACAATGTACTACCCAGCTTAATATGGTTTCAAGTGAAAGCCCTACTTGTGCTGAAAAAACAATGTATGATTTGTGTGGGTGCACCAATTGATAAGAGAGAAATTACAGTTGAAGAAAGACATGGCAAAAACATAAAAACGGCTCCGGTCCTTTAGCGACACCCTAGTTTAAAAATCCCGGTCCTGAAGGGGTTAACAGAGATTATAAAAAGGTGGAACAGATAATAAAGAGACACTGGTATTTATTAAAACAGGACAAAGTGATAGGAGGATCTATACCATCTCGCCCAAGAATAATTTACACTAAAGCACCAAATCTACGCAATATGGTGGCTCGATCTATTAAAAGGCCCCCACCGAACAAAGTAAGCCAGTCATGGCTCTCCACAAAGGGTTTTTTCGATGTGGGTCTTGTTCAAATTGCCTGTCTATTCAGGGTGAGAAAAACAGTTATGGTTAAGACTACAGTCAATGATTTTAAGTGGGAAATTGGAGAATGAATCACTTGTAACACTAAAGGAGTTATATATGTATTACAATGTAGTTGTCATAAACAATACGTAGGGGGTACAAAGAGATCATTGAATACAAGAGTGGCAGAACATGTCTATAATATCAAAAAAGGGAATTTAAAACATCCATTATCTGTTCATTTTGCTCACATACACAATAAAAATCAGTTAAAACCGAGTTTTATAGGTCTAGAAAAAAAATCGAAAGAAACTGGCGAGGGGGCAGTTACCTTATTCAGATGTCGAGGGCAAAAACCAAAAAGATCTATGAATTCCAAAGTTTTGAACCATATGGCTTGAATTCAAGTATAGAACTTTTTGGTTTTATGTAGAAAGATGGACTCCCTACCCGTGACCCACTCTGGAACAATTGGTAGAGTGGCCCCCGGGAGGGATCCTATCATCTACTGATATTTTCATGAAAGGTTTCTTGTATCTTATTTTCATTTTGTATTTTTTATTTTCTATTTTATTTATCGTTTATATTTTTATTATTTATTTATTTATTTTACTCTTTAGTTTCATGTAGATAAACGAATGACCAAATAGCAATTAAATATGGAATCTCGAGTACTCTTTGCATTTTTTTTTTGTCTTTTAAGCATTTCCACCTTTATTCTATTGTTGTCATGTGACTTTTATGGTCAGTATAAAAGAGAGGTCAGATACCTCTAAACTTACAGCTACTGAGGAAGGGGACTGCTCTAATAGCTACTATACCCCGAAACGCGTTTAGCTTGTGTTTAAACACACTACTACTATATTGTACACTGTTCAGACACTGGCCGCTACGCCGGCGGCAATTGTGGAAGTTTGGGAGGCACTATTTGCAATTTTTGTCTATATGCTGATTGACTGCAGGAATCCATGCGAACGCCCAGCTAAAAAAGAGCATCTGTTTTACCAAATAAGGCACCGGCCAGTGATTCTATAAAGACATAGAGCTTACTGCCTACCCCAAGGGATCCGCACCGTACTGAATGTTTGAGGACATCTTTCTACAGATATTTTGTTATCAGCACGAGTTTTTGAAGTATTCAGTGCTGAAACATTGTTGATACAAATTCATGTTGCAGGACAATCACTACAAATTCTTTTTTAGTTAGATACAATTTTTTATAGGTTTTTCATTAAGCCTGAACCGTGTACCAATATTGATCAGGAGTGTTATATTATTATATGTTTTACTATATATTTTTTTGGTATTTTTTTCTATTATTTTTGTGGTAATCAAGCAACTGAGTCTAGCCACAAGGGCCCTGTGGTTTTTCAGACTGACAGTTGTGATTTTATTAAAAGTGGTTTTTATACGGTCACATATATTTCTAGATTTTTCTTATTTCCCTAAACTGCTATTTCCAAATGTCATTGTGGTTACTGAGGACTGATACAATTGTTTTAGTATTTTTCCATATGTTGATTCCACTTGAGGTATAGGTGGTGTTTCAGTTAACCTCGTTATCTTGATCGTGAGCTGCACTCTGTTGTGTGTTTTTATTGTTCAATAAAGGAATACCACAGGACTTGGATGAATGATGAATCATGCTTCTCTATCTGGAAGTCTGATGAATGAATCTGGGTTTATCGGATGTCAGGAGAACGTTACCTACTGGAATGCATAGTGCCTACTCGTTTGGTGGAGAAGGCATAATGATCTGAAGATATATATTTCAGGATTTAGGCCCCCTAGTTCCAATAAAGAGTGACAGAAACCAATTCCCACCGACACGCTTTAAAATCTTGTGGAAAGGCTTCTTAAAAGAGGATAGACAGGTGCCCACATACCTTTGGTCATATAATGTGTGTGAGTATATAATTATATATATATACACAGTATGTCACAAAAGTGAGTACATCCCTCACATTTTTGTAAATATTTTATTATATTTTTTATGTGACAACACTGAGGAAAAGACTCTCTGTTACAATGTAAAGTAGTGAGTGGCCTTTAAACTGTCTCTTTAATGCGGATACGTGTTATACCCCCAACAGGTGCTTTACAGTATTAATGTCAGATACAGGGGACGGGGCATCAGATACCCACGAGTATTAATATCAGCAGCAGTAATAGGAATACCATATCTGACTACCCGACTATCCCTTCTAAACAACCCCCTCACCACACAGTTCCTGGAGAGCGGAGCTACACGTGGGCCGTTTAAGGCAGGTTTAGATAGCGCTGTCCCTTTAAATGTCAGTCAAGCAGCACACAGGTACCTCACAGGCCCCTGCCTGCAGCACAAGTGGTGTATGGGTAATGGCCACCTACTGGACCCTCTCTGTCAGACTCACCGGCAGCTTCATTCTCAGCAGACATGAGGAGCCTTCCCTCCAGCAGAGCTCAGCATGCGCAGGAAACAGCACTCACTCTGCAGACACAGGGTACTCTGGGGTTTAAGGGCCTGTGAAGCTGCAGCGGCCTCACCAGCACCTCTCTGCTAAGGAGGACGCTCCAGCTTCCTCAACACAGTCTCTCACAGGGAGAGCACAAAAATCTAATCAGTCACTTTGGGCCTAGTCCTGAGCTCTGTCACCATGGAGCTTCCTGCTTCCCTCTCATTCTCTGCCCTCCAGCCTCCCACATCCATCCATAAACACCCAGCCAATGCCTCACTGTCACCTGATTGGTGCAGCTGATCACAGGCCCTGCTTGCAGCTCCTCCATTTTGAGTCCTGGCAGTGGCCGAGGGGCCCATCAGCAGAAGCAGCAGTAAAAGTGAGTGAGAAAATGGCGGGACCTGCATACATAATACACAGCTGCGAGGGGTCTGAGATTTTACTTCAGGAAAAATAAATGCTGTTTAGGGCCACAGATGTTTAAAACTC
>VKOC01048558.1:0-10126 GCA_009364415.1 Spea multiplicata | reverse complement strand
AGCTGTTAGTTTTATTATAGCTTTTTTAGCCAGGACATTACCGGACAGTTTTAATGAGGCCAAGTACATCACCTTCAGCATGCTGGTGTTCTGCAGCGTTTGGATTGCGATGATCCCGGCCTATCTGAGCACCAAAGGGAAGAACATGGTGACCGTGGAGATTTTTGCCATACTGGCTTCAAGTGCTGGACTTTTAGGATGTATATTTATTCCAAAATGTTATATAATTATATTTAGACCTGAAAATAACTCAAAAACACAATTGTTTTGTAGCAGAAATAACAATCTGTAGATATAATAAAGGTTAACACAGTTATGAAATTTAAGTCTTAACCCCTTCAGGTCCGGGACGTACCTGGTACTTCCTGGTTACCAGTCACCGATAGACCGGGGACGTACCAGGTACGTCTCCTCCAAAAACCGCCCCCCACATCACCACAATCGTAGTGATCGTGGGGGCGCTGCTGCTGCTGTCTGCCCAGGAGTCTGGGCAGACCAGCACAGCCTGTCTAAGCCCGCCCCCAAGCCTACAATCACTCCCACGGAGTGATTTTGTAGGCAGAAACCGCGATTGCAGAAAAATCTACAATCACGGTTTCAGCTGCCACAGGCAGCTTCAGGGAAGGGGGGGGGTGTTGACCCAATACCCCCTGCTGCCTGATCGCTCCATGAGAGCGTAAGTGCAGCGTTAACCCCTTCAATGCCGCGATTGTGGCATTGAAGGGGTTAATTCCCGTTTTGTAGGGGCCTCTGCTGCTGGTGGTCTGCCTGGAAGCCCAGGCAGACCAGCAACAGCAAAAACGAGCCCCCAGAAGTCCTGTAGGACTGATCAAAGAGACTCCTCCCCTACAACCTCCAGTCTATTGGAGATTGTGTCCCAGCTGCCAGAGCCAGCTTCAGGGACAGGGAGACAGGGTTCTTTGGTCTCCACATGAGTGTGGAGAACAGCCCTCCTCACCCCCTCCCTTCCTCAGTTAACCCCTACCCCCCTCTTCCTCAATTAACCCCATCAATGCTGCCGTTGTGTATGATCCCATTGCAGCATTGCAGGGGTTAATATTAGTCCCCACAAGCTTGTGGGGACTAAATATCAGTCAATGCTGTGCTTCAATGGAGCCTCAACATTGAAGGAGTTAAAAAAAATGTAAAAAAAATAATTAAAAAATAAAAATACATTTAAAGAAAAAATTAAAATAATAATAATAAAAAATAACAACACTGACCTGAAAGTCCAGGGTGCTTCCAGGTCAAATGCTGGGCTGGGCTGATCAGATCGCTCTTGGCCAATAGGAGTGATTGGATCATTATGGCAGCCCACGGATGACCCTGCTCTACAAAGAGAGAGGGGTCATCTAGGGTAATTATGAAAAAATACAAATTATTAATAAATGAAAAAATCATAATTATTACCTGATCACTTGTCGGTGACATTTTAAGTCGCTGATTATTGATCGGTCTCCCTGATTGATGTCAACGGCATAAACCTGTCACTTACAAGCAATCTCATAAAAAAAAATATTTAAAAAAATGTAAATGCACATGTTCCAGTTTTGCCCTCATAGCTTCCTCAAAAAATGACCCTAGTTGTACACCTTGACTTATCTACTGTTCATAAACATATAATTTTGGGGGGATAATCAGTATCTGTGACAACTATTGCAGTTATTAGACTACCATGCCAAATTTGAAAAAAATTACATTTCAAAAACATGATGCATGCCTTGCAATATTTGCCCTATACCGGTCAAAATAGATAAAAATCCTGGCCATGTTGGGTGGTTTCCAAATCAGGACAAGTTAATGAATATATTTGGGATAGTTTTTTCCCATTGGTTCAATGTGTGTACAGTTTGTATGTATACAAAACTGTAAAAAAAATGTGTTTTTTTTCATTCCCCCCCACTTTTTCCAGTTTATTTCAAACAAAACAATGTACTACCCAGCTTAATATGGTTTCAAGTGAAAGCCCTACTTGTGCTGAAAAAACAATGTATGATTTGTGTGGGTGCACCAATTGATAAGAGAGAAATTACAGTTGAAGAAAGACATGGCAAAAACATAAAAACGGCTCCGGTCCTTTAGCGACACCCTAGTTTAAAAATCCCGGTCCTGAAGGGGTTAACAGAGATTATAAAAAGGTGGAACAGATAATAAAGAGACACTGGTATTTATTAAAACAGGACAAAGTGATAGGAGGATCTATACCATCTCGCCCAAGAATAATTTACACTAAAGCACCAAATCTACGCAATATGGTGGCTCGATCTATTAAAAGGCCCCCACCGAACAAAGTAAGCCAGTCATGGCTCTCCACAAAGGGTTTTTTCGATGTGGGTCTTGTTCAAATTGCCTGTCTATTCAGGGTGAGAAAAACAGTTATGGTTAAGACTACAGTCAATGATTTTAAGTGGGAAATTGGAGAATGAATCACTTGTAACACTAAAGGAGTTATATATGTATTACAATGTAGTTGTCATAAACAATACGTAGGGGGTACAAAGAGATCATTGAATACAAGAGTGGCAGAACATGTCTATAATATCAAAAAAGGGAATTTAAAACATCCATTATCTGTTCATTTTGCTCACATACACAATAAAAATCAGTTAAAACCGAGTTTTATAGGTCTAGAAAAAAAATCGAAAGAAACTGGCGAGGGGGCAGTTACCTTATTCAGATGTCGAGGGCAAAAACCAAAAAGATCTATGAATTCCAAAGTTTTGAACCATATGGCTTGAATTCAAGTATAGAACTTTTTGGTTTTATGTAGAAAGATGGACTCCCTACCCGTGACCCACTCTGGAACAATTGGTAGAGTGGCCCCCGGGAGGGATCCTATCATCTACTGATATTTTCATGAAAGGTTTCTTGTATCTTATTTTCATTTTGTATTTTTTATTTTCTATTTTATTTATCGTTTATATTTTTATTATTTATTTATTTATTTTACTCTTTAGTTTCATGTAGATAAACGAATGACCAAATAGCAATTAAATATGGAATCTCGAGTACTCTTTGCATTTTTTTTTTGTCTTTTAAGCATTTCCACCTTTATTCTATTGTTGTCATGTGACTTTTATGGTCAGTATAAAAGAGAGGTCAGATACCTCTAAACTTACAGCTACTGAGGAAGGGGACTGCTCTAATAGCTACTATACCCCGAAACGCGTTTAGCTTGTGTTTAAACACACTACTACTATATTGGACACTGTTCAGACACTGGCCGCTAAGCCGGCGGCAATTGTGGAAGTTTGGGAGGCACTATTTGCAATTTTTGTCTATATGCTGATTGACTGCAGGAATCCATGCGAACGCCCAGCTAAAAAAGAGCATCTGTTTTACCAAATAAGGCACCGGCCAGTGATTCTATAAAGACATAGTGCTTACTGCCTACCCCAAGGGATCCGCACCGTACTGAATGTTTGAGGACATCTTTCTACAGATATTTTGTTATCAGCACGAGTTTTTGAAGTATTCAGTGCTGAAACATTGTTGATACAAATTCATGTTGCAGGACAATCACTACAAATTCTTTTTTAGTTAGATACAATTTTTTATAGGTTTTTCATTAAGCCTGAACCGTGTACCAATATTGATCAGGAGTGTTATATTATTATATGTTTTACTATATATTTTTTTGGTATTTTTTTCTATTATTTTTGTGGTAATCAAGCAACTGAGTCTAGCCACAAGGGCCCTGTGGTTTTTCAGACTGACAGTTGTGATTTTATTAAAAGTGGTTTTTATACGGTCACATATATTTCTAGATTTTTCTTATTTCCCTAAACTGCTATTTCCAAATGTCATTGTGGTTACTGAGGACTGATACAATTGTTTTAGTATTTTTCCATATGTTGATTCCACTTGAGGTATAGGTGGTGTTTCAGTTAACCTCGTTATCTTGATCGTGAGCTGCACTCTGTTGTGTGTTTTTATTGTTCAATAAAGGAATACCACAGGACTTGGATGAATGATGAATCATGCTTCTCTATCTGGAAGTCTGATGAATGAATCTGGGTTTATCGGATGTCAGGAGAACGTTACCTACTGGAATGCATAGTGCCTACTCGTTTGGTGGAGAAGGCATAATGATCTGAAGATATATATTTCAGGATTTAGGCCCCCTAGTTCCAATAAAGAGTGACAGAAACCAATTCCCACCGACACGCTTTAAAATCTTGTGGAAAGGCTTCTTAAAAGAGGATAGACAGGTGCCCACATACCTTTGGTCATATAATGTGTGTGAGTATATAATTATATATATATACACAGTATGTCACAAAAGTGAGTACATCCCTCACATTTTTGTAAATATTTTATTATATTTTTTATGTGACAACACTGAGGAAAAGACTCTCTGTTACAATGTAAAGTAGTGAGTGGCCTTTAAACTGTCTCTTTAATGCGGATACGTGTTATACCCCCAACAGGTGCTTTACAGTATTAATGTCAGATACAGGGGACGGGGCATCAGATACCCACGAGTATTAATATCAGCAGCAGTAATAGGAATATCATATCTGACTACCCGACTATCCCAATACCCCTTCTAAACAACCCCCTCACCACACAGTTCCTGGAGAGCGGAGCTACACGTGGGCCCTTTAAGGCAGGTTTAGATAGCGCTGTCCCTTTAAATGTCAGTTAAGCAGCACACAGGTACCTCACAGGCCCCTGCCTGCAGCACAAGTGGTGTATGGGTAATGGCCCCCTACTGGACCCTCTCTGTCAGACTCACCGGCAGCTTCATTCTCAGCAGACATGAGGAGCCTTCCCTCCAGCAGAGCTCAGCATGCGCAGGACACAGCACTCACTCTGAAGACACAGGGTACTCTGGGATTTAAGGGACTGTGAAGCTGCAGCGGCCTCACCAGCACCTCTCTGCTAAGGAGGACGCTCCAGCTTCCTCAACACAGTCTCTCACAGGGAGAGCACAAAAATCTAATCAGTCACTTTGGGCCTAGTCCTGAGCTCTGTCACCATGGAACTTCTTCCTTCCTGCTTCCCTCTCATTCTCTGCCCTCCAGCCTCCCACATCCATCCATAAACACCCAGCCAATGCCTCACTGTCACCTGATTGGTGCAGCTGATCACAGGCCCTGCTTGCAGCTCCTCCATTTTGAGTCCTGGCAGTGGCCGAGGGGCCCATCAGCAGAAGCAGCAGTAAAAGTGAGTGAGAAAATGGCGGGACCTGCATACATAATACACAGCTGCGAGGGGTCTGAGATTTTACTTCAGGAAAAATAAATGCTGTTTAGGGCCACAGATGTTTAAAACTCTTCCTAAGTTACCTGTATTCAGGGCACCAGCAATTGAAGTGCTGTGAGTACTTTATTAATATTTAACTCTATGTATCAGTATATAATTCTCTAATGTATATAACTCTATGTATCAGTATATAATTCTCTAATCTAGATATCAGTATATAATTCTCTAATGTATATAACTCTAAATATTAGGAATATAAATATATAATGTATAGATATATATATGTATATCAGTAAGCTTTAGCAGTATTTAACTCTATATGTAAGTATATGAATCTCTTATGTATATAACTCTATATAACAGTGATATAATTCTATATCAGTATATAAATCAATATCTGAATATTACTATCTCAGGTATATAAAACTCTGATGTATATAACTCTATACCTGTATATTACTGTGGGAAGCACTATAATGTATATAAATCTATATCTGTATGTAAAGTAAATTTAGTATAAGGGATACATTTATTGGCCGATAGCTTGTGAGGCTATCAGGGCCTCATATTATAGCTGATAATATATAAATGCTATCATATCCCCTCTGAGACGCTGTTTTTCTAAACTAAACAGATTTAAATTTTTTAGCCTTTCTTCATAACTATAGCGCTCCATTCCTTTTATTAATTTTGTAGCCCGCCTCTGCACCCTTTCTAATGCTATGATATCCTGCTTTAGAATAGGTGCCCAAAATTGCACAGTATATTCAAGGTGTGGCCTTACCATTGATTTATAAAGGGGCAAAATTATATTTTTATCCCGCAAATTGATGCCCCTTTTTATACACGACAATACCTTACTGGCCTTAGCGGCTGCTGACTGACATCGCACATTGTTGCCTAGTTTGTTGTCTATAAGAATTCCCAAATCTTTCTCATTTTTCTTTATCGCTAATTCACTACCGTTTAGGATGTAGGTTGCTTGTGCATTCCCTACCCCGAAGTGCATAACTTTGCATTTACCTACATTAAATTTCATCTGCCATTTGTGTGCCCCCCCAGTCTATCTAAATCCCTCTGCAGCACAGTAATATTACTTTACCTAGTTTAGTGTCATCTGCAAACACAGAAACATGAATTTCAATGCCTATTGCCTACCTTTACCTTACCCAGGCTTTTTAGTAGCGCACGTTCCATACAGTTTGTGACATTTCTACTATTTCTTGGTTTTATCAAGAGTCCCATGTTAGATATTCCCACACAAACTATGCATCACCTTTGTTCCGAAAAAGTAGGGCCTTTGTTTGAAACCAACGAAACATGCAAAAAATCATAATTTTGGGTGCTAGTATGTTAAAAAACAAAACCTATACTCATTTTTATTTTTTTTTTATTTTTATAACTTCGTCACAGTAGGTGCCACAGCTAAACAATGACCGGATTAATGTTCTGGAACATTCCATTATTACACCCCACATAGATATTTTTTCATATTCTAGTGGGCTACATCCATCCTCAAATAGTACCCTATAGGGTAGCATTTTAAAATATCTGAATTGAGAGGTTTGAGAGTAATGAAAACTCAAGTCTTACAGGTATTTCCTAATCTTGCTTCACCTTTTGTGTCTGTACCTGTATATCTATAGGGTAACAAAACGGTCAATGTAGGAAAGAATGTGTGTACAAAATGGTTACAGAAAGGAAAAAAGTAACCATACCTACTGCAAGAAGTTACAAAGCAGGGTTTCAAGTCATTCTCAGTAGGATATATAGGTGAGAGCTTCGCCTATCCAGGTAGGACAAGAAATTACAAGCGTCCCAGAACCTCCCATTTATCTTCAGTGTTTTTTTCTGCCCTAACCTGGGTAGGTGAAGCTTCATCCCTTGTTTGTTTTTCTGAGGACTGTGTCTTATCTCAGTAGCTTCATCTCGTTAGCCTGCCATTGTTTGTTTCTTGGGGACCATTCCTTTCTTCCACATTAGAGTAGGATAGGATTCATGGGCAGATCCGTATTTACCTGACTCTAGCAGCCAGAGGAAGGATCCATAACTTTGTTTCCATGTAGCTCACTCCGCTGCCCTTGGACTGTGTTTTCTGTATATTGGAGATTCTGTAACACTACATGGGCATATTTTTCTTAGCGGAGCTTCACCAGGCAAACTTCCGGGCATTCCGGGCAGGTATGATAATACAGTAGGGTTGCCAATGTGGAAAAAAAATACTTTCCCCAGCAAGCTTTTCTTCTAATTGAGGTAGAATTAGAAAAAATACGTTATACAGTTAAATGCATTCTTTCTTTGGTATTAGTTTGGGCTTTGGGAACAGGCGTACAAAATCTCACACTCAGTGAAATACCTTACCACTTGTTAATGTAAATGATGGTATAATAAAATATGTGATGTCATATAACTTTGAGGAAAACTTACAACCATAACAAGTTAGTGTCTTCCTCTGTAGCTTTTCTTTACTAGTCTGCAGAAGTTAATGTGTAATTTTTGCCCAGTAGTAATGCGTGGATGAACCTTAGTAAGGACTTGTTCAATATGTCTGGCTGGTGAGGGTACACATAGGATAGGGATGGGCCATTGGGAGGTAGGAAAGTGATTAAAACCTTCTGTGACATTACATTCATGACACAACCTACCCATCGGTAATTTTCACAGATGCAAGTCACACAACCTTTTATTTCTTCCAATAACAATGTGTCAGGAGCTGGGTCCATAAAGATGACTGTAATGACCCAGAGCGCCCAAAGATGGTGTTCAGGAGTTATTGCGCAGCAGCTGAGATGCAGCGCTTTAGGCTCGTCAGCCGTTTCTGCCTGGACTTTGTTTTTCCGTTATTCTGGTTACGGTGTTCTGTCAGCTCTTCCTGCCTGTTATGAAGCATGCCTGTTTCTGGACCTGAGTCTGTAAACTGAGACAAACATAACGGGTGCCCCACACCTTATAAAGGAAGCAGAGCTGAAGCGAAGAGCAGAACTGGAATCAAGGAATCAGAAGCACAGCGAGACTGGGGGAACTCTAGCGAGACTGGGGGAACTAAAAGGAAGCAGCTCCACAGCCTGGTTGCAGCCTGACACAATGAATTAGTGTCAGGCTCCATCATAGAAGCCCCGGCGGAAGTGGAGTACAGTAGTGGAGGTTGTCTGTGCGCATTGCACAGCCGTTGACCGGCTGCCAGAGAGGAGGATTCAGGTCCCCTGCAGTGGAGGGTTTTTAATTGCAGGTGGGGTACTTCACTACTGGTAGGTAGTTGGGAAAAAGTTAAAATGTATATACCAAGTGCATTATTCTTCTAATGTACTTTGCTACCAGTGGTAGAGGCCGATACAGTAAACAAAGCATGCACACAAGGGACACAAAGCTATTCTTAAGCTAAGACAAGATCAAGAACTTATCAAGACCTAAATGATGCATCAGGAAAAAAAAGGCCAAATAGAATCTGACAGCAGATAAGACCTATATTTCTATGAATAGACCCAAGAGTGGCAGAGTTAAGACGTACAGTAAGCACCTCCCAACATTTCAAAATGTGAAAGAGGGACACAATTTTTATTTTTTACATTTTGCGGAACTCACACATACACTTCCCATACACACACACATACATGTACACTGCCCTTACACACACACACATATACATGTACACTGCCTTTACACACACACACATACATGTACACTGCCCTTACACACACACACATGGGCGTAGGAACCCCTAAAAATCTGGGGGGGATAACATTTTTACTGGTAGGGTATACCTGACCATTTCACCAACAGGGACTTTATGACATCACATTATAAATACAGAGACATTAATATGTAGTTGGCCCCCCCTTTGCAGCTCTAACAGCTTCCACTCTTCTGGGAACGATTTCCACAAGATTTTGGAGAGTTTCTGTGGGGAAGTTTTTCAACCATGCCTTTATGGACCTTGTTGTGTACACTGGGGCAGTCATGATGGAATAGAAAAGGACCTTCCCCAAAACTGTTCCCACAAAGTTAGAAGCATAGTGCTGTCCAAAATGTCTTGGTTTATCTCCGTCAGCTCATAAAACGTTCTACTGGATGAATGGGAGAAAATTCCCACAGAAAAATCTTACAACCACAGATGGACCCCACTGGACACGGCCACAGAGACTACTATGATGTATTGAAGGAACCATCTAAGACTGCTAACACGTCATGCACACAGGAACATACAATAACACAATAACATACACACGCATGCACACACTAACATACACACACACAATAATACACCCCCAAAAGATTCCCACCCTAATATACCTAGACACATGACCACCATAACACACCTGGAAACATACTAACATAGCCATAAAAACAGATGTGCACAATAACATACCCACAAACATACGCTATCACACCCAGACACGCAAACACATCCTTCACTTACACTGCCTACCCCTAGATTAACACGTGGCGCTTTGTATTAGTGATGCCCTAGACCAAGTGTCCAAATGCTACATACAGTGACACACACACTCATTTTAACCAGAAATAGGCCTGGATTTAACCCTAGGCGCCCCTGAGTTAAACATGTGTTACAGGGAATCATACGACATGCCTGCTCATACACACATATGCACTGCCCTTACTCATGCCTGCCCACAAAAACACACATATACGCTGCAATTGCCTGCACATACACACTTGCCAGTACTCACACATATGCACTACCCTTATACACGCCTGCCCAAACATACATAAACTGCTCACACACACGCCTCCCCATAAATATACACTGCCCTTGCACATACTTACACAGACGTATACACTATAAGACAAATATACTAATTATATACACACATATACACTGCCCATACACACGTACACATATACACTGCCCATACAGACGTACACATATACACTGCCCATACAACACTGCACATATACA
>VKOC01048557.1:0-18702 GCA_009364415.1 Spea multiplicata | reverse complement strand
ATTTTATTAAGACACGGAGGCTTCGTATTATGCTATGCTATCTCTTTCTTTATTCCCAACAGCAGCAAAGAGATATAAACAAGGAAAACAAAAACAACCAATAAGCAGCTAGTGCCTGTAATAACATCACGCCTATTCCCATAATCCTCCTCTTTCTTGCTGGAACCGAAGATCCCGAAGACGGCAAACGCAAACAGCCCTTCCACAAAAGTAGAAACCGGAACAGAAGAACCTCCAGAAGAGCGCTTCAAGCTGAAAAATGGAAAGATATACGGTAATATTGGCCCAAAACCAAACATCAGGTGAGATATAACAATATAGATGCATGATCAGAAAGATATAAAGGTCAAATAATAACACATACCGTAATAAAGACAATAATCATACATAAAATATCACTCCCTATCAAACAAAGAACTTACCTCATGATGGAAAAATACCAACCCCCTATAAAAACAAGGGTATGGGAGGGAGGGAATAATACTCGCCTCCGTGTCATTAATAAAATCATGACTTTACGTCATGTAATAGTAAAATCTGGTAATTTTATTAAGACACGGAGGCTTCGTATTATGCTAGTTCAAAGCTGATGAACTACACGTAAAGCCAAGTGCTGAATGGGTCTAAAATAGAAATTACGGAATGTAGACTCAGATGACCAGTCAGCCGCCTTCATGATATCCTCCAAGCGACACCCTAAAGAGGAAGCTTTAGAAGCCATAGCACCTCGGACAGAATGAGGCGCGAAAACAGTAACATCGATACCCGCCTGGGCTAGTAGCCACTTGACCCAGCGAGCAAGAGAAATAGTAGAGACTGGAAGATGAGGCGAAAGCAATGATAAGAATAAAGGTGCAACACCGACGCTCCTGAAGGAAACAGTACGATCTTCATAAGCACGGAGACATCGCACCGGACAAAGCCGGGGTCGATCGGGAAAAGCTGGATAAAAAACCGATGAAATAGAAGTCTTGGTTCGTCGAGAAATATCAAACTGCACACCCTCCGGTACAAAAGAGCGAGCAGTAATATCCAAAGCCCGAACGTCAGAAACCCGTTTGCAAGATATCAAACAAAGTAAGGTGACCAATTTAGCTGACAACTGCTTCAAAGATAAATCCTCATTAGGACCCCACCGGTCTAAGAAATCCAAGACCAAATTGACATCCCAGAAGGAAGCATAGCGCGAAGCAGGAGGGCGAGAAAAACGAATACCCCTAAGAAGTCGACATATAAGAGGATGACGACCAATGGGAACGCCCTCGAAAAAAACATGGCCAGCCGAAATGGCCGATCTATATACATTCACTGTACGATAAGCTTTCCCTTTTTCAAACAGCATAGTAAAGAATTCGAGGACCTCATTCAGAGGAGCAGATACGGGATCCACGTGTCTCCCCATGCACCACTTAGACCAGGAATCCCACGCAGAGCGATAAGCTCTTCTGGTACCAGGCGCCCATGCATTCGCCATAAGACGGAGAGTTGACTGCGGAACTCCAGGGAAAGACCATGGTCCCGGGAAAGCAGCCAAACCATCAGACGAAGTGTGCCGGAACACACCAAACCGTGCAAGTTCCCCTCCGGATCCGTCAGAATGTCCGGACGATCCGGGAGCATCCGAGGCATGTCTATGGACATCTCCAACAACTGAGGGAACCACGGTTGAGACTGCCAAAACGGGGTGATCAAAACGAGAGTGTCCCCTCGGCTCCGGAGCTGGAGAAGGGTTCTGGCAATCATATTGAATGGTGGGAAAGCATAATGCCTGCCCTGAGACCAATCTTGGAGAAAGGCATCCGTAGCTAGGGCGTCTGGATCCGGTCTCCAACTGACGAACCGAGGCAGTTGAGTGTTGAGACGGGAAGCAAAAAGATCGGTATGTAAGGGACCCCAGAGATCGTGTATCCGACAGAACACATCCGGATGAAGACGCCAATCGCTCGCATCTCGGAGATATCTGGAGTTCCAATCCGCCGTGGTGTTGGAGAGGCCGGGAATATATTCGGCCACTAAAGAGATGTTGTTGTGAAGGCAATAGGTCCAAAAATCCCGTGCCAGAATTGCCAAGGCTCTCGATTTGGTACCTCCCAGATGGTTGATGTAACGAACCGCTGAGATGTTGTCCATCCTGAGGAGGATAGAACAACAAGCTTGAATGGGAGAGAGGCTGCGAACCGCGAACGAACCCGCCAGCAATTCCAGGCAGTTGATGTGGAGGAAAGATTCGTCTGGAGACCATCGCCCACCTGTAGAGACGGTCCCGCAGCGCGCGCCCCAACCGTGTAAGCTTGCGTCCGACTCTATTACCAAGTCCGGAACCGGTCCGCATATCGCTCTCCCATTCCACGCTTCCATATGTAGAAGCCACCATGTCAATTCTTCCTTGGCCTCCGCGTCCAGAGCTATCTTGGTCTCGTAAGAAAGGCCTTGCCGCAGATGAGCAGCCTTCAGTCGTTGTAGCGCTCTGTAATGTAGCGGCCCTGGGAAGATGGCCTGAATGGAAGAGGAGAGAAGTCCCAGCATGCGAGCTAGGTGCCGCAGAGAAATCAGTGGAAGACGTAGAATTCTCTGAATCTCCTTCTTGATGGCCACGACCTTCGTAAGAGGGAGATGTAATGTCTGTAGAACCGCATCGACACGAAATCCTAGGAACTCGATGGATTGAGAAGGATCCAGGATGGATTTCTCCCAATTGATTAGAAAACCCAGGTTTTGTAGTAAGGATACTGTCCAACTGAGATGAATCTTGAGGAGCGCCTCTGACTGAGACATGATGAGGATATCGTCGAGGTAGATGATAAGACGAACACCCCGACTCCGTAGGAACGATACCACCGGTTTTAGCACCTTTGTAAAACACCATGGGGCGGATGATAGGCCGAACGGGAGGCAAGTGAACCTCCATTTCTTCCCGTGCCATGTGAACTGAAGAAAATCCCTGTCCTCGAGAGCTATGGGAATCGAAAAATAAGCGTCCTTGAGGTCCAACTTGACCATCCAATCGGATGGGAGCAACAGATCCCGAAGACAATGGATACCTTCCATCTTGAAGTGATGATACACTAGGAAGGAATTCAAAGGCCTCAGATTTATCACCGGACGTACTCCACCTCCTTTCTTTGGAACGAGAAAGAGGTTGCTGACGAAACCTGGGGTATCCCAAGGAATCTCCTGAATGGCCCCTTTTGCCATCATTTCTGCCACCTCCGCAGAGATCATTTCTTGATCTTTTGCTGGAAACGCGAAAGGTCTCGCAGGAGCCACCTGAAAAGGAATGGTAGCCCATTCCAAACGATAAGCCTGTACAGTTTCTAGCACCCAAACATCTTGAGTCACAACATGCCAAACCTGAGCAAACAGAGCTAATCTCCCCCCTACTTTGACATGGGAAAAAGGCTGAAACCAGGTACTTACCGTAGGGTCTCTTCCCAGGAAAAACTCCTCTGGAATTGCGAGCCTGCCATGGTCGCCCTCTGGAAGGGAAGAACGGAGTAAACTTGGGTTCAGCATACGCCGTTCTACTGGTGAAGGAGCCTCGATTGTGGCGGAATGACCCGCGAAATCCACGGCCGGACAGACGGCCCCTAGTTCTGCCGGCCCCTCCAAAAACCTTAGGCGTAAAAACACGCTTCATGGAGCTTTGAGCCTTATCCAAGGCCGTGAAAGTCTTAACAAAAGACCCCAGATTCTTAATAAAAGAATCACCAAACAACAGGCCTTTGGCCGAGGGGCCAGGTTCATTATCAGCCATGTTGACCAGCTTAGGCTCAATCTTGAGGAGGATGGCCTTCCTCCGTTCAATAGCTAGGGAGGAATTAGCGTTCCCTAGAAGGCAGATCAAACGCTGAATCCACCCCAAAGCGGTATCAATATCTAGTGGGAAATTACCCAGTTTAGCGGCCTCCAACAACTCATATAATTTGGTGACAGGACCCAGTGAATCCAAGACTCTGTCCTGGCAATTCTTTAAAGAAAACTCAAGACCCTTTCTGGGTTTCCACCCAGTCTTCCCCAAAAACTGAATGATCTGTGGGTCTACCTCAGGAGTCTTACAAACCCCATCGGGAACTATAGGCCGTGGGCATTCGGCTCTCAATTTATTTCGAGTCTCCTTAGATAAAGGAGTCCTAACGCGAGATGCCAAATAGTTTGCAATGTGTAAAGGGGGCTCCCATTCCGCAGAACGAGGATGACGGAGATCATCCGGATCAAACAGTGGTGAACCTAGAGGATCCAGAAGAGGACCCCGAAACTCCACAGCTTTACCACCCGAGGTCTGCTTAATATCAGTCACCTTAGGAAGTGCATCCAGACATTTAGGGGAAACATCAGACCCATCAGAGTCTGCACCCTCCAGAGGATCCCTATAGGAATCCATTGACTGAACATCCTCACCATCACTGGCCTCTGATTCAGAGGACTCAACTAGGGCACGCGCCCTTTTCCATTTCCTGACCGATTTAGCCCGATCAGAGGCACAATTGCGCGGTGCATACGCGCCATCTGTGACAGTCTGGGGACCGTCCATAATAACAGGGGGAACCCTGACATCATGCAGTGAGGGAGATAAATGCTTGGTTTTAGCAGAGGCTTTCCGCCCAGCTGACCTAGATTCGGAATGATCTGCGGTACTAGCTCCAGGCTGAACCAGGCCGGGACCCTGAGCCTGAGCAAAAGCCTGCACAATAGACTGTGAAATGGAAGATGACATAGCCCCCACAGCTTGAACTAAGGCTTGGTTGATGGACCTGGACATAGTATTGTCCATCATCAATTGGAATTCCTCAGAGGAAACCAAATTATCCTCCCTAACCAAATCCCTAGTAGGGACAGAAGAGGGAACATTAGTCCCAGCAGGGAGATCATTACCTAAATTCTGCATGACTAGAGTAATAAAGAGTAATACCTGCAAGGAAATAATAAGGGTGAAATAACCCTTAAAATGAACAGAAAAAACGGAGCAGATGCAGAGCAGAAAACACCGCGATGACCAAAAAAACCGCGAAAACGCACATAAAAATGGCCGCCGCGCACAGAGAAAAACTGTGACGACCGGCAATAATGAGGACACCTAAAACGAGCCGCGAAGGACCCGCTGTAAAACAGAAAAGATGGCCGCCGCGACACCACCGCACATGCGCGGCCGCCTCAGCGGCCGCAAAAACAACGAGGGCGCGACGGTATAGAAGAGAACTACCCGTCAAGCCGAAACAAGAAGAGGAAAAACCCACGAACGGGTAGAAAGGAACATCAGCACCTCCGGAGAGACGCTGGTAAGTTAAACACGGGCAATAAAATAAAAGGAACACACAGAAGAGGGAGAAATATAACAATCCCCACCGAACAGAAAAATATATATAGAGACAGAGAAAAAATATCTACAGAGATAAGAAATAATAATATATAACGAAATATACGAAAATACACAAACAGTAATCAAGGAAATATCCAAAACCAAATAATGAGAACAATATCAAATACAATATACGGAGAGCAAAAAATGGTACTTAGCTGTCTGAGGGAGCAGCAAAGAAAGAGGAGGATTATGGGAATAGGCGTGATGTTATTACAGGCACTAGCTGCTTATTGGTTGTTTTGTTTTCCTTGTTTATATCTCTTTGCTGCTGTTGGGAATAAAGAAAGAGATAGCATAATACGAAGCCTCCGTGTCTTAATAAAATTAAGTTTAGAAGTTGAATCCTTGCCTTCTTTCAGGATTGGAATGATTGCAGCTTGAAGAAGTTCCTTAGGAAGTTTAAGGAGACAGAGGAATATACTCTCAGTAACAGCGGAGCTATTGTCTGCTGTAATAAAACACAAAATTAGCGGAGAAACCACCTGGACCTGGCGCCTTTCCTGGTTCCATATCTTTTAAAGAGTTCATTAATTCTGATAATAAGAATGGTTGATTTAAAAATTGTGCTTGCGGAACCGAAATTTTTGGAAGATTTAATTTTTGTAGAAATTTACTTATTGTCAGGTCTGATTGAGGAGGCTCAGCTAGATTATATAAAGATTTGTAGTAATTAGCAAAAGCGTTGGATATTGCTTTAGGAGATAAGAAGTGCTTATTTCCCACTTGTCAGGGTACCAGTGAATCAGGACGGTGTAAAAGATTCTAACACATTTAACATCTCTTCTAACCCCAATTATATAAAAGGACCATATATAATTATTGGTATAGGCAATAGTCAAAGATATGTAATCATTGTTCATAAATAAATGATTATAAAGATATATTAATAGGTTTCAATAGTAGGCTTCAAGGTTTCCATGACCTTAAATATGGAATGAAGGATTTGCTGAACAGGCATTCTATAGAAAGTATAGTAACTTGTCAATGCATGGTATAGTTGTGACTGTAAAAGGGCATTACAATATGCGTACAGTGACCACCTAAAATAGGGTTTAGGCGTGTAAAGACCTTAGTAAGATGTATGAACACCCAATTAGGTGAAGACCAATAGACTGACATCATTATCCAAACCACATATAAGCTAGGCATTTGTAAGACATGAGGGAGGCATGGGAAGAGAGGTTGAGGGAAGATGTACTTGCCATCCACGGACTCTTCACGTCCCAACACTCCCTCCCTCCATCCTCAGGAATGCATAGGACAGATGTCATGAACTAAATTTTATAGCAAGACAGGAGGCTTGCATTAAACCTTCTTTACTGTTAACCTCCAGCAGCAAAACAGTTAACAGAAAACAATAAAAACAACCAAAAGGGACACAGTAACAAGTCTATAAAAGTCTGAACATCTTGGCACTCCTCCTCTTTCTTTGCTGCTTAACCTCCAGGTGAGAACATTCCAGTATATTTCCTTATTACTATTGATTATTACTATTGATTATTATTCAGTTATTTTTACCTGGTATCATTATTATTATTATTATTGTTTGTTATTGGCTTCATCTCACCTTTCCCATTGCCTTATGCTGCGCATTGCGCGCTTGCTCTTCCTTCCCGGGCATCGTGCGTCGGCCTGTATTGGCGGCCACGTGATCAGGGCTCTTCTTCACCCGGGGCGGTTCTGCCCCGTGGTTTATTGCCTTTCCCTGCCGCCTGTTCGGCGGTTTGTATTCCCCACGAGGTGGTTTTTTTCTACCTCTTGCGGGCGGCGTTCTGCCGCGTCCCTACGCTCAGTTCCCTTGCCGCGCGGCGGTCCTGCCTCTCGTGCGGCAGCTCGTCGTTCCCTTTTTACCGCACAGCGGTTTATTCTCCCGCGCGTAGCGCTCCTTGTGGCGCCACAACCCCCTTTCTCCTTGCGGCCTGTAGTTAGCCGTGCGGCGGCCCATCTTTTTGCCGCTTGCTAGTCTGTCTCCCTGCAGCGGCCGGTCCTTTATCGTCATTGCGCCGCGGTTGTCAAGCGCGCCGCGCCGCGGCCCGTTTTCTTGCCGTTGCTGCCTACAGCTCTGCCGCATGGCTCCCTGCCTGTCTCTGAACACGGCCTTATTCTATCCACGGGGCCTCCGTTCTTTGTGGCCCACGGCGTGGTGGTGGCTCGGGTGTTCCCCGGCGGCCCCTACCACGCTGCGTGTCCTTTCATTAGCTTTTGGTTGGGCCTTATCGGCCGCATGGTGTGCAAAGTTTTTTCCTTGCTTTTCTGTTTTTCTTGCAGGTTAGTGTTTCAAGGGCTAGGTTTTTCTGCCATTCCTGTATTTTAATTTGTGGTACTAGGTAACCCCTATTGCAGGGTTAAACCCCCCCCTTCAGCCTAGGCTTCCTCTTCGCCCTTTTTTGTTACCTTGGGTGAACCCCTCTCGGCCTTTTGGTGACCCCACCGCTTTCTATTAGGGTAAACCCCTGTGGTTATCAGCTGTGGTGAACTCCACACTGTGGACACGTTACGAAGTGTATTCCACCTATCCTAGGGGTGACCCCCTGTTTCAGAACATATTGCTTTACTCCGGCGTCTCTCCCGGCTGCGCTTGAGGAATTCCATTCTGCTCGCCCTTCTCCGCCTCTCGCTTCCCCTACTGGGATGGAGGATTCAGAAGCTGGCGGCTCATCATCTCCTGCGGCCACGGCAGCCTCTCATAAGTGCACCTGGGGTGAATTGCCCTCCACATCTGGGAATCTATAATTTACTTAGACGACATCGTCCTCTTGGCTCAGGACGTCGAGTCCCTTCGTCGCGATACTTACCTTGCGGTTCATCTGTTTCAACGAGTCCAAGTCGGTCTTGACTCCGACGCAAACCGTTCAGTTTCTCGGTGGACTCGGTGACGGCGGTCCTCAGGCTCCCTCACGACAAGGTCATGGTCATAAAGAAGGAGATTCGCAAGCTCCTTCATGGTGGCCTGGTTTGTGTTCTTCAGTTGGCTCCCGGATCCGTTATCCTCGGCGGTGGACGTCGGGGAGCGTATGCGTTTCCCCCGTTCAACATGATCCTCCGGACTCTCCATTCCATCAGTCGTCAGGGCATTTCCATCCTATTGATAGCGCCCCTATGGAGGACTCAGCCATGGTTCCCACTGCTTCCTTCACCTGGGATCTGCTTCAGGATCCGGAGGGGAACCCTCATCCTCCAGGATCGTTTGATTCTAGTGGCCTGGTCGGTTTCCGGGGATCCTGGCATGTGCCGGGCTTATCGAGTCAGCTCGAGATCTGCTCTGGGGATCCTGGGCTCCGGGCACCAGACGGTCTTACCTCCAGGCTTGGCATGCCTGGAGTCGCTGGTGTCTGGTTCGACACCTTGATGCCCTTACGGCTCCTGTGACGGCGGTTCTTAATTTTTTTGGCCCATCTTGTTTCCCTGGGTCAATCCTACAGAACTATTAATTTGTTCCGTCCGGCCATTTCGGCTGCTCACGTTCCGGTTCAGGGCCTGGGTGCCGGTAAGGATCCGGCAGTCTGCCGTCTTCTCCGAGGTGTTCGTCTTTCCAGGCCCCCGAGGCCTCCTTATGAGTCCTTCTGGGATGTCTCCCGGGTGCTCGGTTTTTTGGAGGACTGGCCGGACAATGACGGTTTGTCCTTTCGCCAGCTTTCCGCCAAGACTGTTCTTCTGTTGTGCCTTGTCTCTTTCCGTCGGGTGTCTGACGTTCGGGCTTTTGATGTATCCTTGTTTACCTTTTCTCCCGAGGGCGTCTCTGTCTCTATCTTTCGTAGACCTAAATCCAGTTCTACTTCGGTCTACTATCCTTATTTTCCCGACCGGCCACGCCTTTGCGTGGCTCGTTGTGTCCAGACTTATTAAGCCAGGTCGGCTCAGTTTCGGTCTTCCCCTTCTGGTCCGCTTTTCATCTCCTACGTGCGTCCTTTCCGGCCTGTCTCTGTTCCCATTCTTTCCAGGTGGGTTCGTTGGATTCTCCTTTTGGCCGGTATTGAGGGTTCCTTTGGGGCGCATTCGGTCCGCGGCGCTGTCACCTCTGCAGCGTTTTCCGTGGGCTGTTCCCTTTCGGACCTTTTATCGGCGGCGGATTGGTCCAGGGAATCTACTTTCCGGACTTTTTATTTTTGTGCTCCGGCTCACGCCGCTCTTGCTTTGGTTTCGGGGCGTTAAAACTGCAAAATACAAAGCCTCCTGTCTGGCTATAAAATTAGGGATTAATCTAGCCTTGGTGCAGTATTAATCTAAATTTTATTAAAGACAGGAGGCGAGTATTTTCCCTCCCTTTTTTATTAGGGCTTTGTTTTTTGGGGGATTGTTGTTCGGTCTATTATTTCTGATTACTGTACCTGTTGATTTTACTTCTGTCCTGCTCGGCATATGGTTGCATGGTACTGTTACGTTCTTTGTCTTTCCAGGTCGTCCTCCGGTTGTTTGAGGTGCTGACGCTGCGGTGGTCCATTTTCGTGTTGTTGTTGAGTTCCTGAGTTTCTTCCGGGATGTTACTGGCTGTCGTTTCAGCTTCTGCGCAAAGAAAGAGGAAGATGTGCAGACTTTTATAGACTTGTTACTGTGTTCCCAGGGCCGGCCCTACAATGGAGCCGACTGGGGCAATTGCCCCAGGCGGCACTTTAGAAGGGGCGGCACTTTGCCGCCCCAAGCATTTTTTTTTTAAGTGGAAGAGAGAGAGAGGGGCGCCGACTGGTTTTCGCTTACCCGCTCGGCGTCCCTCTCTCCTCTGCGGCAAGTCTCCCTCCCTGTTCGGTCTCGGTGCCGGCTTGTAATGCTGAGCGCTGGAAGTGGCGTCAATTTCCGGCGCTCAGCATTACAAGCCGGCACCGTAGCAGAGAGCAGTGAGACTCGCCGCAGGACTCTTTGAAGGTAAGTCCCGGGGGGGGCGTCGGTGAAGTTTAAAATGCCGCCGCCCCCTCCCCCCGCCGACGCCATTTTAAACTTTGCCCCAGGCGGCGATAAGTCTTTGACCGGCCCTGTGTGTTCCTATTGGTTGTTTTTATTGTTTTCTGTTAACTGTTTTGCTGCTGGAGGTTAACAGTAAAGAAGGTTTAATGCAAAATACTCGCCTCCTGTCTTTAATAAAATTTAGAATAATACTGCACCAAGGCTAGATTAATCCCTAATTCCTCTCCAAGGTTTTATAAGACTTGTTTTGTATTGTTTTTGTTATCTACTTTTTATATTCTTCTTCTATTTTTGTTCGTATTAAATGTTTCACCTTTGTTTGCATCTAAGTGACTCTGCCTATTTTTGACGCACATATTTATGTGTTGTTCCTGATACGAAGTTTGTATTGGCCCTATATTTTTATCACAGACGGAGGCAAAAAGGTACTGGTCAAAATGTTTATTAAAATAAAATAATAACAAGAATCCAAAACATAAGACAAGCGGGTGGTTGTAGAACAAGATCAAAACCACACAAGTGTCTGCGCACCCAATTAATAAGTGAGTAAGTTATATGTGCAACACAAAAATAATATATACAAAGATACCTTTCCAGCGAGCGTTCCCACACACAGTATCCAAAAGGTTCGTATATAAAAGGAAAAGAAAGAAAAAATTATGGTGTAGTATATCAAAGTAGGTCTTTAAAAAAACACTATTAAGCAGATCGGACCCTTACAATTTAAAGGGCATAAATATGCCCATACATAGAGTGTAGTGGTCTCCTTAGGAGTTTCTTTATCCCACACTGGTATTTGTAGATAAAGAAGGTAGGCAGCGGAGGGGAGTAGGTAAAAACGATAATTTTAATGTATAAAAGAAAGGCAAACTTGTTGTCCTCCGTCTCGGATGTTACAGAGTCCAGGCTTCAAACTTCGTAGCAGCGCTACCACAAAGAGACGCCGTCTTAGTCCTCTGATCCACTTCCTTGATGCTACTCCTCCTCCCAATGTCGTCAACACGCACTACGCGTTTCGCTTATCGCTTCATCTGGTGCATGCTCTTGACGCTCTGCCTACTGGTTTATAAAGCAGCCGGTCTGTCCTAATTGGTGTAAGGCTGCTGAGGAAATCAAACAGCTGATGCCAGTAATTTGTTTCAGGTGAGTATTCACTATGATTCGTTTGATTTTAACCCCTATGTATATGTCCTGTATACATATACAAATTCTCTTTAAAAATATATATAAAATGACATACAATAAATGAATATAAAACCCCCACATAGGTTATTCCATATCGTTATATATACAGGGTTCTCAGGAATCATAAAATAAATATAAAATGGATACAAATACGCTTATGTTTATAAAATATAAGATATTTAAAAATACATATAGAGATCCGACTATCGATATTCAAAAATTCCACCTCTCAGCTCCACAATGTTCTGAATAAATATAAATAAATAGATAAGAATGCATATTACAAAAAATTACACAATTCAAAATCACTGTTTAACCCATTAGGAGTCAAGGTCTTAAGTCTAAAAATCCATTCCATCTCCTGTTGTCCCAACTTCTTAATAAAATCCTCCCCTCTCCAAAATTTGCCAACCTGTTTATGCCAATAATTCGAGATCTTTTGGATCTTTGTTATGGTGGGTTAAAAAGTCAATAGGAACACTATGTTTATCGTATCCATTTCTGATGTTTCTCTGATGTTCTTCTACTCTAGTGTGTAGGGCTCTCGTCGTGCGCCCCACATATTGTAGCCCACAGGGACAACTCAGTAAATATATCACGTTTTTAGAGTGACAAGTAATTTGTTTTTTTAATATTATATTTATAATTTGTGTTATTTGATTTAAACTCAGTTATCTTATTGTTGCCCTTCTTTGCAGTTCTGCAGGCCAAACAAAGTCCACATTTGAAAAAACCATTAGTGCTAGTTAAAAAATTATCTTTATTAACTATTTGTTTTTTCTCCTTAAAGTAACTTTTCACCAATTTATCCTTTATTTTAGGTGCTCCCATAAATACTATATTAGGATGTTCCTCTAATATACCTCTTAAATCATGGTCTTTTTGTAGCAGGTTCCAATGCCGTTTGATGATTTTCTTTAATTTCCCTCCTGCTCCGTTATAATCCAAAATAAGAGGCACCTTATTTGACATTTGTTGGCTTTTCCTTTTATGTGTGGGGTATAAGATATCTTTTTGTTCTGTTATGGCCACCTCATTCATTACATGATTCAGATGTTGTGGATCATATTTCTTCTCAATAAAAGAATCCCTAACTATTGTGGCTTGTGTAATGTATTGTTCTTGATCCATACAGTTCCTTCTTATTCTTGTAAATTGACTTTTAGGAATATTCTTAAGCCAAGGGGTGTAGTGACAGCTATCTGAAAAAATGTAGCTATTAACATCTACTTGTTTAAAAAATGTTTTAGTTTTCAATCTAAAATTCTCTACATAAATGCTCAAATCTAAAAAGTCCACCTTCTCTTTGCTATATGTAGAGGACAATTGAATCCCGTATTGATTGTCATTTTCAAGCGGGTGGTTGTAGAACAAGCTAAGGTCAGGAGCCAGAACAGGTAGTCATACGAGCCAAGGTCAGGAGTCCAGAAATCCACGTAGTCCAAAAGCAGGCAGGCGTCAGCACCAGAATGGGAGTCAGACAGGCCGGGTCATACACAAGAATCAAACACTGGAGGCGCACACACTCACAGGTCCAGAACCATGAAAGGGCAACCAGCAACTGAACTAGCTGGTTAATATAGTCAGAGCCTGCAGGAAGGGGAGGGGTTAACTTGGACATAAAAGCTGGAAGAGGAAGGGGGTGCGGCCTAACAAACAGAGAGCCATGAGGAGGAAAGCCAGTACAGGTAGGCCGAAACCCTGACAGTACCCCTCCCCTAACGACCCCTCCCCCACGGGGAGGGACCAGGTTTAGAGGGGAAGTTTGTATGAAAGGCTTGTACCAGTCTAGGGACATGAACATCCTGGGCAGGCACCCAAGATCATTCCTCAGGTCCGTATCCTTTCCAATGAACTAAATACTGCAGGCGACCCCTGGACACACGACAATCAATGATAGACTGAACTTCATATTCATCATGACCATTAACCGGAATCAAGTGGTTTCAGCAGCGAGACATGGAAGCATGTTGGGAGGAAGGTCTAAGGCATAAATCACCGGATTAACCCTGCGCAGTATACAATAGGGACATACAAAACGAGGGGCCAATTTGTGAGAGGGAACCCGGAGGTTCAGATTGAGAGAGGATAACCAAACCCTCTCCCCGACCTGGTAGGAAGGAACCGGAAGCCGTTTGCGGTCAGCCTGGAGCTTGTACCGTCGTGCTGATAACTGGAGTGAGTCCTTGACCCATGCCCACATGGATCGGAGTTCAAGTAGACGGTCCTCGAGAGCAGGGATGCTCTGGGGTGGAAAACTATCAGGTAGCATGGCAGGTTGCATCCCGTAGTTTACCAGGAAAGGCAAGAGATCAGAGGCCGTGGATACATGGCTATTATGAGCAAGCTCCGCCCAAGACCAGTTGTTCTGATGATCCGAAATGTCACAACGAACTGCTCCAAGCCCTAGTTCGAGCGATCTGTGGCTCCGTTAGATTGTGGGTGGTAGGCCGAAGGAAAAGGAAAGGCGTATCCCTAACTGGAAACAAAAGGCACGCCAAAAGCGAGACACAAACTCACTCCCTCTATCCGAGACTATTTCTTTAGGTATTCCGTGCAGCCTAAAGATCTCCCTCGTAAAGACGTTCGCCAATTCTTGCGCAGACGGGAGTTTCTTAAATGGGATACAGTGGCACATCTTGGAGAACCGATCCACTACCATCAGAATGACAGTATTGTTCTGGGAGGGAGGAAGTTCCACAATGAAGTCCATGGAAATGTGTGTCCAGGGTCTTTCACCATTAGGAATAGGTTGCAGTAAGCCCACAGGAAGATGCCTCAGATCTTTACTTTGAGCACAGGTCTGGCAGGAGGCAACCAAATCCTTAATATCATTACGGATTTTGGGCCACCAGAACTGACGGGTCATACCCCAAATCATTTGATTCTTACCAGGGTGGCCCGCGGCCTTAGAACAATGGTAAGCGCGCAACAAGGAATGTCGGAGGGGAACAGGTACGTAGCACTTGCCAGGCGGTGTGCACGGTGGAGCCTGATTTTGTGCAGCCAAGATTTTCTCCCCCAATGGGGAGGTCAGACTGGTACGGATGCTTGCCAGGATGCAATCGGGAGGAATAATCGGTGTCAGAGGCACTTCTTCTCTGGAAGAGGAAGTGAATTGTCGAGATAAAGCATCCGCACGTACGTTTTTCGAGGCCCGGGAGATAAGATACCAGAAAAGTAAACCTGTCGTGGTGTCATGGACCCCTCAGGGAGATGACGCCATTCCTTGAGTGCCAGAATTATAGCCAGAAGTTCCCTATCACCAATCTCGTAGTTGCATTCGGCTGGAGAGAGTTTTTTAGAGAAGAAGCCACAGGGGTGTAGCGGGCCTTCAGGTTTAGGACGTTGAGACAGAAGGGCGCCTACTCCTGTCTCAGACGCGTCTACCTCCAGGATGAATGGTAGTGTCGGGTCTGGGTGGACCAAGACGGGAGCGGACGCGAATGCTTTTTTCAAATCCTCAAACACCTGAATCACAACCAGAGGCCGTCATAAAGGATCACCATCTTTTCGGGTGAGGTCAGTAATGGGTTTGACTAAATCAGAGAAGTTGCGTATGAATTTGCGGTAATAATTAGCAAAACCGAGGAAGCATAGGACAGACCAAAGACCAACAGGATGAGGCCAATTAAGTACCGCAGAAACCTTTTGAGGGTCCGTAGAAAACCCCTTATCAGAAATAATATAGCCCAAAAACGCAACCTGTTTTTTATGGAACTCGCATTTCTCCAACTTACAGTATAAGCCATTCTCTCTGAGGCGTTGGAGGACACGTTTGACGTCTCTGATATGGGTCTCGAGAGAAGGCGAGCGTATGAGTATATCGTCAAGGTATACAACAACACACTCCTGTAGCATATCTCTGAGTACGTCATTGATAAACTCCTGGAAGACAGCAGGGGCATTGCATAAGCCAAAAGGCATAACCAGATATTCATTGTGCCCACTGCTGGTATTAAATGCTGTCTTCCATTCGTGTCCTTGCTTAATGCGTACCAAATTGTAGGCCCCACGTAACTCCAATTTGGTGAACAGCTTGGCCCTTTTTAACCGATCAAAAAGCTCAGTGATCAACGGTATTGGATATGCATTTTTTATCCTAATTTTATTCAGACCTCAGTAATCAATACAGGGCCTAAGTTCACCCCCCTTCTTTTTTACAAAGAAAAAGCCGGCACCAGCGGGGGAAGTGGATTTACGTATAAATCCCCTAGCCAGGGCATCGGAGACGTAATCCTCCATGGCCTTATTCTCAGCAACTGACAACGGGTAGACTCGACCACGAGGAGGAGCAGCACCTGGCTGGAGTTCTATGGCGCAATCATAGGACCTATGGGGAGGTAGGGAACCAGCCCGAACTTTGTCAAAGACATCAGCATAGTCTTTGTATCCTTGTGGCAACACCGGGATAGCATCAGTACAAAGGACCTTGATGACTTCGCAAACACACTCCTTTTGGCAAGAAGGCGACCAGGCTAACACCTCAGACTGCCGCTAGTCGAGGGTAGGATTATGTTTTTATAACCACTGATAGCCCAATACCACGGGAAGGTAAGGAGAGGAGATCATCTGGAACTGGATCTTCTCCTGATGGATGGCCCCGATCGACATGGAGAGAGGAATAGTCTCCCTCGTAATGAGCGAAGGATGCAGAGGCCTACCATCAATAGCCTGGACGGCCAAGGGCTTCTCCCTGTTAATAACAGGTATACAATGGTTAGCCACAAAGGAGGTGTCAATAAAGGCATCGGCAGCACCTGAGTCTATGAGCGCTTTGGTAACAATCGAAGCCACCGGCCATGACAGAACAACCATAACTAGAGGCTTGTTTTTGAAGAGGTTAGGGGACTGGGTAAGCCCACCTAGAGTGTGTCCCCGACCAGACCCTAGGTGCGAGCGTTTCCCGGGCGGGTTGGGCAGGAACGTAGCAAATGCCCACTTTGGCCACAGTAAAGACATAGGCCCTCCCTCCTATGGTACACTCTCTCGGCCTCAGAGAGACGGGTAGCCTCCAACTCCATGGGCTCAACGTCCTCCAGCAGGACGTCCACAAGAGACGCGGGAGGAGAGGAAGGAACGGTGGGTTCAAAAAGGTTGGCGCCAACCTTAAAGGATGCCTCCTCAGGTGTTCCTTGAAAGAGGGTCTCTCCCTAAGCCTTGTATCAATAAGGGTCAGGAAGGTGATTAAGGCTTCAAGGTCAGTAGGGAGATCCCTAGCTGCTACTTCATCCTTAATAGAATCGCTCAGGCCATTGAAGAAAGCAGCCACTAGAGCCTCATTGTTCCACCTGACCTCTGCTGCCCAGGTACGGAACTCAATTGCATAATCAGACACAGTCCTTTTCCCCTGGCGAATGGACATAAGGTGTTTGTCAGCAGAGGTAGCGTGGGCCGGAATGTCGAAGACTCTACGGAAAGAAACCACAAACTCTGCATAATTTTGCACAACCGGTCGATTCGCCTCCCAAAGAGGATTAGCCCATGCTAGAGCTTTGTCGGTTATTAGCGAGATCAGGAAACCAACCCTGGCACGCTTGGTCGGAAAAGCCTGTGGCACCAATTCGAGATATATGCCAACCTGGTTCAAAAAGCCACAGCACTGGATGGGGTCCCCTCCATAGCGTTGGGGCAGAGGAGCAGTACCACTCATGCCTCTGGGAGCCAATGGTTCAGCTGCAACGGCTGGTGCAGGAACAAGATAAGGAGGCGGATCTATAGGTCTTGCAGGTGGTGGTTCTAAATGCGCCGTACGGTTAAGGAGCGTTTGTACTGTAGCAGCCAACTGGTCCAGCCTGTGATCCTGTTGGTCTAACCGGGTGAAGACTGTAGGAACAGGAAGAGTACCAGTACCATCAGGATTCATGGCCCTTTCATAATGTAAGGGTACCAGTGAATCAGCACGGAGGCAAAAAGGTAATAGTCAAAATGTTTATTAAAATAAAATAACAAGAATCCAAAACATAAGACAAGCGGGTGATCGTAGAACAAGCCAAGGTCAGGAGCCAGAACAGGTAGTCATACAAGCCAAGGTCAGGAGTCCAGAAATCCACATAGTCCGGAAGCAGGCAGGAGTCAGCACCAGAACAGGAGTCAGACAGGCCGGGTCATACACAAGACTCAACCACTGGAGGCACATACTCACAGGTCCAGAACCACAAAAGGGCAACCAGCAACTGAACTAGCTGGTTAATATAGTCAGAGCCTACAGGAAGAGGAGGGGTTAATTTGGACATAAAAGTTGGAAGAGGAAGGGGGTGCGGCCTAACAAACAGAGAGCCATGAGGAGGAAAGCCAGTACAGGTACGCTGAAACCCTGACACCACTATTATCTTTTAAATTATTTCAGATTTATCTTTGGATTTCTGCTTATTTGATAAGGTTTTACCAATTTTGTTGCTAGAGTAATACCATTTTTGGCGTACTTGTAATAGCATCCAATTAATTTTATCCAATTCTTTCAACCCTATTTCTTGCCTAACAGATTTTATTTGTTGGAGCATAGAGAGGTCATTATTTTTGTTAATTCTCTCTAATTTGGCCAATTTTTTATATAGCTATATGTAGAACCTCTCTGTTTCTTCTCTTTAGATCACATTTTTATCAATATTCCTCTCATATATGTTTTAAATGTGCACCATAAAGTAGGATCAGATACCTCTCTATTATCATTTTCCTGTAAAAATTGCTGAGCTTCCCTTGTCAACTGTTGTATGTTTAATGTGTTCTTCAATAAAGATTTGTTTAGTCTCCAATTGTTTCTTATATTACAATCAGGGTTATTAGTAATATCTAGAAAAACCGGAGCATGGTCCGACCATGTAATATTCTCTATTCTGGAATCCTTCACTAATTTCAAAAATGTTCCTTTTATCAAAAAGAAGTCTATGCGCGAATAGGTTTGATGCATGTTTGAATAAAAAGTATAATCTCTCTCTGATGGATGGGAAACTCTCCAACAATCATACAAGAGTTATTTTAGTAGAAGTTCTTGGATTCCAGTATGGGGACATGCTCGTTTGCTCATATCCGACATAAGGTGGCTACGGTCTATTTTAGGTTTCTGAACAGAATTGAAATCCCCTCCGATCAGGAGGATACCAGTCTGGAGGGATTCAACTTTATTAATTAATGTATAAAGAAAACGAGAAGATCTCCGGTTAGGAGCGTACACATTAATTAGTGTGTACGTGATATCGTTCATTTTTACAACTGTGGTTGATGGGGTCTTTAGGGTTAATTTAGGGGATGCTGTGGTT
>VKOC01048554.1:0-12787 GCA_009364415.1 Spea multiplicata | reverse complement strand
TACAGAGCAGGCATTGGCTGGGGCCAGTGCTGAGGGGGGTGGAGATGGGGAAGAAAAGGTCTCGAGGGCAGAGAGCTGGGTTAGTTGTGCAAGGGGCAGCAGGGGCCGGAGAGCTAGGGAGGTTTGTTCTGGGCTAGATCACCCCAACATGTTTGCCAGTTTGTGCGAAGATGCTGGGGAGACCAGCTCAGAGGAAGCATTTCTGGGGCAGGCTGACTCTCCTAGCAGCCAGGAGAGTAGCCTCTCCAGCATAGTGGGGAGCCAGAAGGCTAGGAAGGCTAGACAGGTGCTGGTGGTAGGGGATTCAATTATAAGGAAGGTTGATAGGGTAATCTGTCGCCAGGACCCCGAATGCCGAACAGTATGCTGTCTCCCGGGTGCTCGGGTTCGACATATTGTGGACCGGGTAGACAGATTGTTGGGAGGGGCTGGAGATGACCCAGCGGTCGTAGTACATGTTGGTACTAACGACATAGTTAGGGGCAGGTGGGGGGTCCTTAAAAATGAGTTTAGGGCACTAGGTCAGAAACTTAGGCAAAGGACCTCCAAGGTAATGTTCTCTGGAATATTACCAGTACCACGCGCTACTTCAGGGAGACAGCGGGAGCTTAGGGAGATCAATGCGTGGCTAAGAGCATGGTGTAAGAAAGAGGGATTTGGGTTTTTGGAGAACTGGGCAGACTTTGCAGGCGGCTACAGACTCTACAGCAGGGATGGACTGCACCTCAATGAGGAGGGGGCTGCAGTGCTAGGGGAGAGGATGGCTAGGGGAATTGCGGATCTTTTAAACTAGGTTCTGGGGGGGAGGATAAATATAGAAAAGAAGTGCTAGCTAGAGTAGACTCAGAAGGGGGTCTAGCTATGGGAAAAGGGGGGGAGAGCACTGGTGGGGTTAGCACAGACAATATGGTGTTGCATAGTACAAAACCTGCTGTCAAGAATTATTTGTCAACTGTTACATCAGAAATGGGTAGTAACCTTAAATGTCTTTTAGCAAATGCGAGAAGCTTGGCAAACAAAATGGGTGAGCTGGAAGTATTGGTAGTTAATGAACAATATGACTTGATCGGTATCACGGAAACGTGGTGGGATGATACATATGACTGGTCAGTAAACTTACAAGGATATTCACTTTTTAGAAGGGACAGAGCAAATAGAAAAGGGGGAGGGATTTGTTTATATGCAAACCCTAAACTTAAGCCCAGTATTAAGGAAGATGTGCATGATGACAGTAGTAATGTGGAGACGCTGTGGGTAGAGATTAACCTAGATAGTAAAAAAAGTCACACACTACTTGTGGGTGTATGCTACAAGCCACCCAACATTAGCAATGAGGGGGAAGATCAGCTGCTATTTCAAATTGAAAAGGCTGCATATAGAAATGAAGTTTTGATCATGGGAGATTTTAATTAACCCAGATATAGATTGGAATAGTGGAACTTGTTCCACTAAGGGCAGCAAGTTTCTGAACCTGCTTAATGACCAATTTATGTCCCAATTAGTAGAGACCCCAACCAGAATGGATGCCTGTCTAGATCTGGTAATAACTAACAATGAGGAACTTATCTCAAACATTATAGTAAGAGAACACTTGGGAAATAGTGACCATAACATGGTTTCATTTGAGATTAATTCCAAAAAGCAAATGGGTAACTGCTCTACCAAAACTCTTAATTTCAGAAGGGCAAACTTTGACAGGCTAAGGTCCACCATGGAATGTATAGACTGGGATGGATTGTTCTCTGGGTTAAACACAGAGGAGAAATGGAATACCTTTAAGCACATATTGCAAAGTTATACATCCCAATATATACCTATGGGAAACAAATACAAAAGAAACAAATCAAAACCAATGTGGCTTACCTGGAAAGTAAAACAGGAAATAAGGAATAAACAATTGGCATTTAAGCATTATAAAAGCGAGGGGTAGGTAGTATCATTTATGGCATACAAAGATGCCAACAAAGCCTGCAAAAAGGAGATTAAAATGGCTAAACTAGAAAATGAGAAACTTATTGCCAAGGAAAGTAAAACCAATCCCAAGAAATTTTTCAAGTATGTGAATGGGAAAAAGTTAAAGGTAGAGAATGTCGGTACGTTATTATCTGAAACTGGAAATTTGGTTAGTGAGGACAGAGAGAAAGCCGACATTTTAAATGCTTTTTTTTTCTTCTGTTTATACCAAGGAAGAACCGATGACGGAGCCCCTGCTGGCTAATTTTAAGAAACCGTTGCAACAAACATGGGATTGGCTGACACAAGAAAAAGTGCTCAAGCAATTAAATACTGTTAAGGTAGACAAGGCCCCTGGACCGGATGGTATACACCCAAGGGTACTGAAGGAACTAAGCCTAATTCTGGCCCAGCCACTATTGCTAATCTTTAGGGATTCTTTCAGCTCGGGCGTAGTTCCATTAGATTGGCGCAAGGCAGATGTTGTGCCCATATTTAAAAAGGGATCAAAATCTCAACCGGGCAATTACAGGCCAGTAAGCTTAACATCGGTAGCGGGGAAATTATTTGAAGGGTTGCTAAAGGTATACATTCAAGATCATATCTTGATCCATAATCCAATTAGTAGAAGTCAACATGGATTTGTGAAAGACCGGTCTTGTCAAACCAACCTATTCACATTCTATGAAGAAGTTAGTAAAAATATAGACCTGGGGTTGGCTGTAGATGTGATTTATCTGGACTTTGCTAAGGCGTTTGATACGGTTCCGCATAAAAGGCTACTCTATAAATTAACAGAAATAGGCTTAGGGGCAAATGTCTGTATGTGGATCAGAAATTGGCTAAAAGATAGAATGCAGAGGGTTGTTGTGAATGGATGTTTCTCAGCATATACGCAGGTATTAAGTGGCGTGCCTCAGGGGTCTGTCCTCGGTCCTCTTCTTTTTAATTTATTTATAAATGATCTCCCAAGCTGCATTAAGAGCCATGTCACAGTTTTTGCTGATGACACAAAATTAGGCCGGGTAATTCAGACTAATCTTGATGTTTCTTCATTGCAGGAAGATCTAGACAGAGTTGGGGACTGGGCGTGCAAGTGGCAGATGAGGTTCAATATAGAGAAATGCAATGTTATGCATTATGGTAAAAATAATAAAAAGGCAACCTATTCTTTAAATGGAATATCCTTGGGCGAAACTACCAATGAGAAGGATTTAGGAATAACGGTTGACAACAGACTTGACAACAGTGCGCAATGCCAGCAAGCAGCTGCGAGGGCCAATAAATTTTTAGCATGCATAAAAAGAGGTATTGATTCAAGGGAGGAGGATATCATCTTGCCTCTGTACAGGTCATTGGTAAGACCTCACCTTGAATATGCGGTACAATTCTGGGCACCGGTCCTTAAAAAGGACATTATGGAAATAGAAAAAGTGCAAAGGAGGGCTACGAAATTAATAAGGGGTTTGGGAGATACTAGTTATGAAGAGAGGCTAAAAAAGTTAAAATTATATACACTGGAGAAACGGCGTCTCAGAGGGGATATGATAACATTATATAAATACATGCAGGGCCAATATAAAGAGCTCTTCAGTGACCTGTTCATTAACAGAAATATACAAAGAACAAGAGGTCACCCTCTGAGACTGGAAGAGCGCAGATTTCATAGACGACAAAGGAAGGGATTCTTCACAGTGAGGACAATTAAGGTATGGAATTCACTTCCAAGGGAGGTAGTGTTATCCAATACATTAGATACCTTCAAAAGGGGCCTCGATATTTTCTTAGAAAGGCACGATATACAGGGATACAAATAGAATAATATTAATATTTTAGAGCTTCTTGATCCAAGGAGAAATCCGATTGCCTCTTGGGGTCAGGAAGGAATTTTTTCCCCTGATGGCAGAATTCGAGGTAGCTTAATTGGGGTTTTTTTGCCTTCTTTTGGATCAAGAATAGAAAGGTTAGGTAGAAGGGTTGAACTTGATGGACTTAGGTCTTTTTTCAACCTTATGAACTATGTAACTATGTAACTATGTAACCTTGCGAGACTTGTATCCCCTGTAGACTCACCGAGCTGGCCTTGAGATCTGTGCACAGCCGTTCCAGACATGCTTGCATCGCCAGCAGCAGGTGTAGTAAATAGAGCATGAGTAGCAGACAACCGTTGAGATGATCGCGCCCTGCTACGACGTCTGGAACTGCTGCCAGCATCACTCTGATCCAGTGGAAAGCGGTCGCCCGTCCTAAAATGGGGGGGTAGAACCCCGCCGAGAGCGAGACCGCCGCGAAGGGGGGGGGTCCGACTGTGCTCCCTGCCCCAGACCCGGCTAGCAGCAGCAGTAGAAAGAACGTGATCCCTGAGACGGGGACCGCCGTCGCGGGACATCATACGGCTGCACACTCCCCCACCTGCCAGTTGTAGATGCCGCGTCAAGCCGCCCCCCGAAACCCGGCGCCGGCAAAGCCGATCGCTGCCGACCCTCCGACTCGCTGGCACCGCGCCAGCCACATGATCCCTGCTCCACTGCCACATCGCGCGCCTCGCTGGAAGCTGGCTCACCGCTCGCTAACACCGCCGACGTCCGGGGTCTCTGCCTCCTGCTTGGACCAGCAGACATCTCCGGACTAAGCCTCACCGGCGGACGAGTCCTCCGCGTCCTGGTAGCCCTCTTTCGCGTCACGGCCAGTTCCTGCGTCGCTCCCGCCGACTGCTAAGCTGATTCTTCCGCCAGCTGCGCCAAACGCTCCTCCAGCCAAGACATCCCGAACTGTACACAGAATCCCGCACACGAGACAGCAGCCCGTCCAGGTCAGCCATGGCACAGCAGGTAAGAAAACAAATCCTCACTTTTTTTTAAATCCGGAACCAGCAAACGTCTTCACTGCTCTCTGGATTTGAAAAGGAAGGGCACGACCCCTGATCTTCCTTAAATAGCCAAGTGGCCACACGCCCCCTTGATTTGCCTAGGGCCAATCTATAGGTCAAGCATGACCCTTACATTAATCAAGGCCGGATCATGGGGCCCCTCCTGCTATTTGTTGTGTCTCCGGGGCCTACTTTATCCTGATGTGGTCCAATACTACAGCCTACTTGGTTAGGTTTATAGACGGTGTGTACAGGGCCAGAAGGAAGCTTAACAGCACCATCTCGAGGTTCGTTCTCTATAATTGTATTGTGGTACTTGTGGTACTTCACCTCGAGTTAGGTCAGGCTTATTCAAGAACGACGGGCTAGACCTCAATGCGGTGGGGCTGGGCATCTGGCTGACATAAAGGTTGGCCTTTAAGACATTTTTTTTTCATATGTATATGATGTCATATCTCAGCATTCAGCAGAGAGGATAATAGACACAAATGTAAGTCACCACTCTGTCACTGGCTTTCACAGTCTGAACTTCTGGCAACTAGGGGGCTGAAATGTATGTGGGGAGGGGGCTCTGGCAACTTTTTAATTTATGTTTTACATTTCACTTATCCTTCTCCAACCCAAAAGTTTCTGGAACTTTTACTTTTCTCAATGGGCAGGACATGGGGAACATGGGAGATACATAGATGATGGTGCTTTTGCTTAAGGCATATATGAGGAAAGAGCTCCAAAATGTAAATCCAAATTAACTAAATATCCAAACTAAAATGCAGCCTTGCCAAATGCATACACTATTAGCACTTATATTGGAAATAATCTTGCTACTTACCAACCAGAATGAGAGGCATTGGAGCATACTGATAGGCAGCGAGTTAGTGAAGATGACACATCTGTACAAGCTGCTGTGGGCACTGTGGGCAAGTCATCTGTGGCTTCTTTTACCAATGCACCTGGATGTGATAAAACAACTAAAGAATGTTGATAAAATGTTATATATATATATATAATTATAATATATATAATATATATATATAGTATCCAAAATAACAGTACGTAAAATATTATTTTATGAGAAAACAAAAAAGGATAAATGTGAAAAATGTGAACAAGCTGTCTCCATTAAATAATAATGTGAATAAAAAAGTTATATGCAATGATGATTATAGATGGATGATAATTTGTATATATGAATATTTTTTACCTAGGACTTATTCTGGAACAACAGAACAAGAAACAAATTACCAGGTTTGTACTGGAAAATGGGACGGTGGGATGGTAACTCTGTACCTCCACTGTATCCATATTGCTGCTCCTGCAGCAGATCCCACCCTGTACTGCTGCCAGCTGGATACACTTGAGTGCATACTGCAAAGGTGTAAGGACCTAGTGTGCAGCCATTTGCAATTATGTCCTATCCCAAGAGAAGTACTACCGATGCTTATAAGCAGATCTGACTAGTTCCTCTATATGGGACATTAAACATTTGCTTCTGGTCTTCAGACAATAACTACTCTTCTCCATGAAACTGCCCTAAATGCTAGCTATAGTACTTGTTGTAGGTTCCACATCTAATTATGTATGTTTTGTCATCTCTTCTAAACACATGTAATCTGTTTTTCCCCTCAAGAGATATGACCTTAAAAACACATAACATACTTAAAGTTTCTTATGTTGTCTTAGAATTTGTATATATACAATATATGCAAATAATGCAAAGCATAGCACCATGCAAATTGTGTTCTCACCCAAGTGTCTATTCAGTCCATCCTTAACATCCTCATACATAACATCAATATATGGGTCTACTTGGCTCTCTATTTTCTGCGTTTCTTCTATGTAGTTATCCATCTCATCCTGTGAAACATATATACCAGTAATTGAAAATATGATAAAACAATACTTTGTTTGGAAATTTATGAGGAGCACAGAGCCCCTTTCACTAGGCCACCATGGGCAAGCCCCACTTTGTGATGACAAAGCAACGAGAACTTAGAAAAAGAGTTTGGGGAGGGAAAGGGTTTGATTGATCTTTGTATTTGCTGTTGGGTACTGCATAATTTCCATGATTGAATATTTTTTAAGGTAAACCATAACTCAGTTAACAGATCCTTGTGTTTTAAAAATAATTCTTTGAAGTTTCCTAATTTGTAGTATATAAGAGGGGCTAGTTCAGTTCCGTACAATCTTGAGTGATATAAAATGTGCTCCCAGTGCATGTGCATGTGTTAATTTCCCAGTAAAGTTGCCTAAGAAAAGTAAAAAAAAGTTGCAGGCCACTTAAGAGTGACTAAGGTGGAGCAGAGGAAAAAACAAATGCCAGGAGGAGGTTTGTGAGTAAGATGGCACAGTGGTAGCCTGATAAAAACAGTAACTGGTTTACCTGTTCTTTAAGTGTATTATGATCTTTTACAAGCTTGAGGTATCTTGTTTTCCAAAGTTCCCTTTCTCCATTTAGGTCAGACTCAAATTTACCCACTTGTTCCTCAACTTTGTGGAGCCTCTTTATGGTAGATATGCTGATATCTTGTATCCTCCTCAACCTTTCCCTCAGTTCTTCAGTGTCTAGAAGTCAATCAACCAAAGGAACATTTAGGACAAAAACTAACACACAAAACTCAATGCTCTTTAAAAAGAATCCAAATACAAGATTGTATAGATACTGTACATACACATCAATTAGCTTTATAAGCCAACAGAAAAAATAGTCTAGAAGTAGTAGTAGAAGTCTATTTAGTGTGATGGTTGTGAAATATTAGAATTAGATTTTACCTACTTCACAGACATATATCAGCTATTTGAACCTGTAAACATGGTTACAATCTTATACATTTAATTTGCTGAACTATACAATGTCACAATTTTACATCAGTTATCAGGCCCGGACTGGGACAAAAAATAGGCCCGGGTATTTAAGACTGAGCAGCCCATTTTTATTTATTTATTTATTGTTAAAGCCCATCCTTCATGTATCATCTTTGCATTTCCCCGAATCACTTAAACATTCATGATACTTACACTTACACAGTTACTCACTCATTCATGCAAATCATTAACAAATATTCATTAATGCAGTCTCACAAATCATTCAAGCAATTCATCCACACATGAATTCATTACTTCTCATACGCATTCACACAATTCATCCACACAGAGCTCAACTTGTAAAAGCGGATGGTTCTGTTTTCAGCCATGGGATACCCTATTTTCCATGCCGGCAGAGAGATTTATAAATCTCTTGTCATGTTAACCTCTGTAAAAACAAACACTATGATGTATATCATCATCCAATAATCCAACATTTTAAGTCTTCAAGAATAAATGCGTTATATCGCTAAGATCCATGCAGTTTGATACGTGATTTTAAGAAATTTTGCTATCAAACATAAAATATATTTTGAGAGAGCATACATTTTTATTTTTTAAGCATTACTATTTCTAAGATATTTGCAGGTATTTTGGAAGTTAGAAGGGTAAAATCCAGATATTATAATGATATTTTTTTTAATATGTTGTATTATATAATACATACCTGAATATTGCTGCTCCTGGCAGAGAGAAATCCTCTGTATATTTTCCTCTGTAGGAGTATCTTGAGTAAACGCCAAAGCAGAAGTGATCTAACAAAGGGAAACACTAATGTCTGTAACATCAATAAAGGGTTAACTTGGCCCATCACATCCAGTTTTTCATGCTACACCTTGCAAAGCAATGTGGATTTACATTAGTAACCAAGTTGAGGTTGAAGTGAAAAATCTTCCCTTCAAGAAAACGTAAATAAAATAATTATTTAGAGCCAATGACAGCCAGTGATGAATTTATATATACACATACATCTAGTCAATTTGCTGCCATCTGGTATGGAATGCTTTTTTTAATGTTAGATCATTTCCCTTTACGCACATAGGGTGGCGGAGGAGGTGGGGCACTTGTTTATCTGCCCTGGGTTAATAATGGGACCTGGGGATCCTTTTTGATATTCTTTTAATGTTTTATTTTATGTTATATATTTGTAAAAAGGTTGGGTGAGGGATTCTTGAGGAGGCGAGCCAAAATTTACGAATTGGAACAAAGTTGCTCACTCACAAGAAACTCCGGGATTAATAAATAGTAATACCAGAGCTGCTGTGTTTTTTCAATGTGACTTGCAAACGTTAAAGTTCCATGCACTTATATCAACTCTAAATATGTATGACCTAAATGTAATTGCATCAATTTGATAATAAATATGCAGCTGCACAGTGAACAGTACCACGCAAAACGCACTTCTACACTTAGACAAAACATTAATTGCACTCTCTAGTATATTAAGCAAATAAACCTTAGTAACTCTGTCATTTTTAATCACATAAAAACAGCACAACTTTTTAGAAGCTTTTAAGGTTAGTGTGGCTATGCCTGAATTTATGCCATATTATGTAATAGAAATTATGTTTCTAATGTTGTATTGAACTACAGAAGTCATAAATTCAGTAGGTAGAAGAGCATAGTGATCAGTTAAGATCGGTTAATATCAAATGATTCATTGAAATGAACCGATTCATCGGATCACTCAATGTCACTCACAGCAGTTATTGCTTCCCAGTCACTCCCTGCAGTCACATTGACAATTGGCCCCACCCCTTTCATTATAGTCTATTAATCCTCCTATTCAGCAACTAAACAGTAAGTACATTACATTACATTTATTTAAGATTCAGCAGCGCTGTTACAGTCAGAAGGACAATTTAGAAACACATACAATAACACATACAACAACAAACTGGTGCAAAGGAGAAGAGGGCCCTGCTCTTGCGAGCTTACAATCTAGTCGGTGGTTGAGGGGGAAGTGAGACAATAGTGGAGAGGACTGCTTGGATGAGTTGATCTTGTTCCGATGATGTGTTGAGGCAGTTGATTGTTTAGATGGCTTGATTATGATGATGGTTGGGAGTACTGGGAAGGAATGTTGTACACTTCCCTGAACAGGTGGGTTTTCAGAGAGGTTTTGAAAGTTGCGTACGAGGCAGAAAGTCTGAGGGAACCGGGAAGGGAATTCCACAGGAGGGGTGCGGCGCGGGTGAAATCCTGAATACGGGAGTGGGAAGAGGTAACAACAGTAGAAGATAGTCGCAGGTCGTGAGAGGAGCGAAGGGGGAGAGTAGGGGTGTATTTGGATAGGATGGTTGAGATGTAAGGGGGCGCAGAGTTGTTGAGGGCTCTATAGGTCAGGGTCAGAAGTTTAAATTTGATTCTGGAGGGTATGGGAAGCCAATGAAGTGATTGGCATAGTGGGGCAGCGGATGAGGAATGGCGGCAGAGAAAAATTAATCTGGCTGCAGTGTTGAGGATGGATTGAAGTGGTGAAAGGGGGGAGAGGGGGAGACTGGTTAGTAGGGAGTTGCAATAATGCAGGCGGTTTATTGTGTGAGTAAAGGGCAGATTCGGGAGATGTTTCTCAGGTGGAGGCAGCAGGATTTGGTAAGGGACTGGGTGTAAGATGAAGGATGAAGGAGAGAACAGAGTCAAGGGTGTAGATGGAGAATAGCAGAGGCCCAAGAACCGAGCCTTGAGGAACACCAATCGATAGCGGTAGGGGAGAGGAGCAAGTTCCAGTAAATGAGACACTGAAAGTACGGTTGGAAAGGTAGGATTTAAGCCATGAAAAAGCAGTGTCACGGATGCCATGAGCATGGAGGGTTTGTAGGAGGAGGGGGTGGTCGACTGTGTGAAAGGCTGCTGAGAGGTCCAAGAGAATAACCAGTGAGAATTGGCCTTTCGTTTTAGCTGCGAGGAGGTCATTAGTAATTTTAGTGAGTGGAGTCTCTGTTGAATGCTGTGGACGGAAACCAGATTGTAGGGGGTCAAGTAGAGAGTTTGAAGAGAGAAAGTTTGTTAGTTGTAGGTTAATCGTTCCAGCAGTTTGGAAGCTAGCGGGAGAAGTGAAACTGGACGGTAGTTTGATGGGGATGTGGGATCAAGGGAAGGTTTCTTTAGGATGGGGGAGATGATGGCATGTGTGAATGAGGATGGGAATACACCAGAGGAAAAGGAGAGATTTAAGATGTGGGTTAGAGTTGGGGTAAGGACACTAGAGAGGGGTGGTAGTAGATGTGAAGGTGCAGGGTCGAGGGGACTGGCGGTGAGGTGAGAGGACAACAGGACCTTGGAAACCTCGAAGGGTGTAACTGGGCTGAAGCAGGTGAGGATGGATTGAGGTGAGGAGGGAGGTTGAGGTACCATATGATTGACACTGTGGGGGAGGATGTTATGCCTGATGGTGTCAACTTTGTTTTTGAAGTAGGTGGCAAGCAAGGGAAGAGACGGTGGAGGGCAAGGGAGGTGCTGTGGGCCTGAGAAGGGTGTTAAAAGTGGAGAATAAACATTTAGGGTTATGGGAAAGAGAGGTAATTAATGAAATGAAGTATGTTTGTTTAGAGAGGTGGAGGGCCGATGTGTAGGAACAGAGCATGAGTTTGTAGTGAATGAAGTCTTCCAGTGAACAAGACTTCCTCCACAGGTGCTCAGCGGTATGTGAACAGGAGGCGTGTCTGTGTGGAATGCCATGGCTGAGGTGGATGCGTTGGGGATTGCGTACAGTTACATGGGCAACCTTATCTAGCGCTGAGGTAGGTTTGAGGTGGTTTCTTAGGTTGAGAAGGTGTGTGTGGTATTTTGAGATTAAATGTAAGCAGGCTGTGATCAGAGAGACAGATGGGAGAGTTGGAGAAATTAGATGTGGAACAAAGGTGGGAAAACACTAGATCGATTTGATGACTGCCACGGTGTGTCAGGGAGTTAATCCATTGTGAGAGTCTGAGGGAGTAGAAGAGTAAAGTAGTTTTGAAGCAGCAGGTGAGGATGGGTCATCAATAGGTCCCCTGGGATTAGTGTAGGGATGGTGGAGGAAAGAAAGTGGTGAAAGCCAAGCAGCAAAGTGATCAAAGAAATGTGAGGTGGGGCCAGGAGGACGGTAGGTCACTGCAGCCCTAAATACCATTAACCCTAACTGCCCCTAAATTAACACTGGCGTGTTTAGGGTTAATTTAGGGGCAGTTGTGGTTGATGGGGGTTTAAGGGTTAATTCAGGGGTCAGTTATGGTTGATGGGGTGTTTAGGGTTATTTTAGGGGCAGTTGTGGTTAATGGGGACTTTAGGGTTAATTTCAGGGGCTGTTATGGTTAATGGGGTATTTAGGGTTAATTTAGGGACAGTTATGGTTGATGGGGTCTTTAGGGTAAATTTTAGGGGAAGTTATGGTTGATGGGTTGTTAAGGGTTAATTTAGGGGCAGTTATGGTGATGGGTGTTAAGGTTAATTAATGCCTGATAAGTGGGGTTAAATTTTAATTAACCAATTTTAATAAAGTTAACTGAAGATGGAGTTAGAGTAAAGGGGGGAGAAACTAAAGGGGAATCTAATTCCTGGGCAGTGAAAGATTATTAATGTATTTAATTTATAATAAGTATGGTTCAGTGATATTCTCTGAATGAATCGAATTTCTGTAAGATCCGGATCCGGCTACCTGAGAGTTCACAACTTACCGTATTTGCTCGATTATAAGACGAGGTTTTTTTCAGAGCAAATGCTCTGAAAAAGACCCCTCGTCTTCTAATCGGGGTCGTCTTCTAATCAGACCTCAAATAGAGGTCTGATTAGGAGACTAAGATCCAGATCCCCCGCACCGCTGCAGGGGACCTGGATCCTCCTGTCCCCCCACACACTTACCGGTACCGGTGCTTCCTGCCGGGGCAGCGGGTTGACGTCTACGCGATCCGCGTAGACAACGTCCGCTGCAGCCGGAAGGAGGTGTGGCTAGCAGCGGGGGTTGTCTGCGTCCGTCGTGTAGACCTTCCCCGACTGTCAGAGATCAGAGTTCCCCTGTCAGAGATCAGAGTTCCCCGCACTCTGATTACTGACAGCTGGGAAAAGTATGCGCGACGGACGCAGACAAACCCCCGCTGCCAACTCCACCTCCTTCCGGCTGCA
>VKOC01048550.1:0-43567 GCA_009364415.1 Spea multiplicata | reverse complement strand
ATATAAATATTAGCCCCTGCAGCCAATATTTATTGATAATAGGCCCTGCAGCCAATATATATTAATATTAGCCCCTGCTGCCGATATATATAAATATTAGTCCCAGCTTCCGATATATATTAATATTAGCCCCTGCAGCCAATATATATTAATATTAGACCCTGCTGCCAATATATTTGCCACACTGACTACAGATCAGGGGAAGACTGTGAGAGTCAGTGCAGTGTTCCCTCCTTCTGACTGCACCGTGACATTGAGAGGTCCTCTCCCCTGTAATCATCTCCAGAGTCCCTTTGTCCCCTCATTCACTAAACCATACCGCTCTTTTACTTACACCCTGTAGTTCAGGTATAGATCAAATAAACAACACATTGAAACAGCACACGCAACTGAATGAGATAAAAAAAAACCTGTATTTGCAGGTATACATAAATAATGTATGGAAACTTAGCCGATACAGATCAACAGAATTTGACACACTATTTGACATCCAAACAACTATAAATCATTCTTTTTTATCACATTATTAAAATCCCAGAAATCAAAAAAGGCCCAAATAAATTAAGGAGATTAGACATAATGGAAACTTCAACAAAACTTTTAGCCATTAATGCATCACAACCATCTTAGCGCTGCGTCACCAAACGAACAAATGAACGCCTCGTCACAGATAACACAATGCATGCAGCTGCATATAACTACGCTGAGTACCACTTGGTCTGTGAAACCAAAGGGGAAGAGCGTCCTGTATACTGTAATCAAGAATTGAGTTTTACAAACTCTGAACCAACATCTAACTTTTAATAATATATTCAGACTGAAATAAGAGTAAATAACACAAAACCTTTACTTTTCCTCTCACTGATTTCTAGGCCTAGAATGTTTTGTCCTCTGAAGTGACCACAAAATCTGGATAAATAAAAATTACAAAGTTCTATTTAACCCTCTACAGCAAGTAAAGTGCCAGGAAACAGATGACCAAACTCATATCAGGACAGGCTCTGCCACACTGACACCCAAACACATACACCAGGGCAGGCTCTGCTGCCACATGGACCCCCACATCAGGATGGGATAACCATATAAAATGCCTTCCACATTGCTTTGTTGTTTGTGTGTATTGACCCTTGTGTATTTGTGCCCCCCAGCCACCCCCCTTTGTGCATTTTTGGAATACACCCTTGTGTATTGATTTATTTGATGCCCCCAGCCAGCCCCCTCCCTTTGTGTATTGAATTTTTTGATTGCCCCCACCAGCCCCCCTCCTTGTGTATTGATTTATTTGATGCCCCCAGCCAGCCCCCCTCCCTTGTGTATTGATGCACCAACCCCTTGTACTGGTTAATATAATGGCCCCCATACCCATGTGTATTAACCCCCCCGTTTGTGTATTGATATATGTGACATCCTTCTAACCACCCTGATGTGTAATTATGTCCCCAGCCACCATCTTTGTGTATTATTTAATTTTCCCAATGCAGCCCCCACCTTGTTAATGTCCCTCCTTCTGTCACCTCCACTATTTATTTAAAATAAAATACTTTTTTGCTGGCCTTCATTCTTGCACTGTAACACAGCAGGCTGCTCTTCTCCCTCATGCTCTTCTCCCTGTCAGGCAGTGACAAGCAACTGTTCTGTAAGAGCCCGCCCCCTTCAAAGGGCGGGACGAAGAGCCTCAGTCAGTGATTGGCATGCCAGCAATCCATTAAGCAGCCAGCGGAGGCGGTTTTACAGCCACTTTGAAACTGTCAGCTGCATCGGCTGCAATTGTGTTCAATGGTATAGCGTTTCAATTGGGGGGGCACACTGGGGGGCACAGCATAATGTAGGGGGGGCCATGGCCCCCTCTGGCCCCCCCCTGGTGACGCCCCTGAGGACGTCCCCTGAATATGCCATCCTAATCACCATTATTGCAAAGGGTCTTATATATGTTTCATTGCGGGAGAAACTGTCCCTTATTCCTCGTTCTTTATTTCTTTAAGCTGTTCAAGATTATTAAAGGTCTCATACACAACAGCTATGCCGACGTGGAGCGGGAATTCGAAGATCTGGATGACATGAATTCAAGGCGTCTCACGCAGGAAACTATGTATCACCTTCTAAAACGGTATACTTACTGTAATGACTTATTTGTCTCCCAGGTCATGCCCCACGACTACATCTGTCACTTCACAAAATAATTGGGAGAGATCGTAACAAATTAAGTGTTTTTGTGCTTTTAGAAAAGTTATTCTGGATAGAGTTCAGAGCAGGGAGACGGATATAGTGAATGATTAGTAGGAGAGGAGCTGTGAATTTATACATGCATGGTGTAGGCATATCTTGAATCTAAGACTAGACGAAGAACTGATTAGATTTCTGTGAACCCTGTGAATCAAATATGGGATATGATTTTAACCCCCCAATGCCCATTTTATTTCAAGAAAGTACAACTAGTGGCATCAGCTCATCTTATGTTTTGTTTCTTAAGGTTTGATATCCAGCCTGTAGTCACCAGAGGAGAAATACGCAGACTTTGGAACACATTAATCACGAATCAAGACAAAACACTTGATTATTTGGAATTTGTGAGGCATTTTGGTTACTCGCCTAAATCGGCTTGTTACCCGAATGCAAAGATCAATCCTCCAAAGAAAGGTGATGGGGATTTTAAGATTCGATCTAAAAAACTGAACTGTGATTCTGACATCCTCATAGACAACGTCCGTGCGAAGGTAATCTAAATCCCTGTTTGATGAAATATACACATATTGTCTGTCTGGAGTCCTTTCTTTCCTTTACGGAGTGCCAGGCCAATTGAATCGCTTGTTCTCTTTAAGACAGGGGTTAGCGTAAGTCTCACACTCTACTTTTATCCAGTTGTAGAAGAAAACTGAATCGGGATACAGTATTACATTTGTGTCTGACCTTTGCAGTGACTACATTATTATTTCTAAAAAAAACATTACATTAAGTTGGACACTTTATTTCTTAATACAGGCCATTATTTTATTATTATTCATTAAAATTGACAGTAAATATTTCCCCCTAAAATCATATTATTAAATTGCAATAAAGGGCCAGCTGATGGTACTAAAATATTTTAATCTGATCTGAGTTTAGTGGGAATTTTTTAATTTTTCGAAGTAAATGAGATGTGAAACTGTTTTGCAGGTGGAGTACCTATTGGATGACCTACAGAAAGAATTTGATGATCTTGACCCATACCGCACGGGCTTTGTGAGCAAAGAAGAATTCAAGGATATACTAACTGAACTGTGTATACATTTGAATGAATATGAACGTGAGATGTTGGCCAAGAAATTTGAATCTAATGGTGATGGAAGGTGAGTAAATATAGTTTTTATACTTGGTTAATAGATTGGCCTCCTAGGGGCATTTTTTCCTAGGCATAGATAGAATGACATGCCAAAAGCAAATTTCAGGCTAAAATCCTACTTGAGCCAACCTGTAATGTCTTTTACCTAGAATGATGCTCTCCTAGGCCATAGCATTAAGCAGCTAATAAATTTGATTGTTAAGTGAATAATCTAGGGATTGTTGAGATAATGAACTCAGTAGCACTTTACATTGAGATTTGTCTCAAACGGTTTTATTACAACCTATCTGTCATCTGTTGACTAAGCAAGATTTATTTTTTTAAAGGCTAGTGGCACAGTAAAAGTTAACACTATCCACTTTTTAAAGGAATAATGACAGCATTTTTGGTCTCTACAACCAAGACCTAGGTGGCAAATAGAAGTTGCTCTAGGCACAACCTGCATGTTAAAATTAATAATTATGCATAAAAACAACAACATCAATAAAACAACATGTATAGTCACAAATCTAATCAGCTGCTAATATGATAATATTTGCAACAAAAGAAGTTGTATTATTTTCTGTATTTTCTTAGGGTATCATACATTGATTTCTTGAAACCCTTTGCAACTCGTCGGCAAGTATGGAAAACAAAAACCAACATGGAGGCAGTAATGCAGAGTTCACAGGATGAGGATGCCCCACCAAAGACTGAAGCTTCAGGCCTGGGGACGCTGACATCCCGGATGCGTAAAAAGGTACGGTGTATTACAAATGGGTAGCAAAGGGATTTGGAACTGCCTGTCATACCACTGTGGGATGTACATCATTAAATAATGGGACCACTCCAGCTCACTCCAGCTGTGATCATCCACATGTCTCGTCATGCTAAGACATCCATGTCATGTGGCTTTACAACACCTGGAGAGCACTAATGAGGGCATTTGGCTATGGTATTGTGAGAATAGAAGATGTTCATGGCACTTAGGCCAGGTATCAGGAACATCTGAGGAGTGTCCTAGGTGTTGGTAGAGGTCATGTTGGTCATGTTTGGTCTTTTGGCTCAGCAATGCACATGCATTGGAGCCATCATGTCATTGCATGTGTCATAAGCATATTAACCCCCAAGCAACCACAACAATCACAACAAGCATCAAAGTGTTGATGAATTCTACATTTAGTTGTGAGTTGTGATGTATGTTGCAAGCAACATGTTGTACCCTACAAGAGCCCACTGCATTCTACCATAGACTATTGTAGACTATTGTCTTTTTATTCTACTTAGTAAAGGTATACAATAAAATGAAAGTTCTTAACATCTGACATTGTACTCTAATAATTGCTGTTTTTATATCATAATCAGCAAATTTAGAATATTCCAATAATAACCAATGATCATCAGCCTTGTCAGTGTTAAACAAATATATATATATATATATATATATATATATTGTTTTTTTTTGCCTTTTATTATTATAAACTGAACTCAAGGCTGATCCTGCATTTTAAAACCTTTTCTATTCACCTCTTTTTAGCTCAGACGTTTCTAATCTACTCCAAGGAAAATATGGCTCAGATGTGTAGTTTATACATGTGCATATTTATTTAGCAAGGCTTGAGTCACTTTAAATGGACACCCCATAAACCAGTAAAACAAAAGCCAGCTACCTGCTGCAAACGGAAGCCCGTGATTTTCAATACGCTCAGATTAGCTTGGGTTTTTGAATTGGTAAAAAGTGGTGCTGAAAAGCAGAGGGAAATATATGAGGTCCTGCCAATTTGCATCGAGTGTCTGCCTATATTATGTGCATGACTAGCCATGCATGAAATAACAAATTGTGAGTTGTGAAAAGTATGGTGAGCAATAAGTTCAATCAGGCTGAGCTCTAATGCATGATTCAGGGGGTTGCACAGGTCCTGCCCCCCTAATTAACCTCATCACCCCTATAAAGGCCTGGGGTGTAATGCAGCTGTTTCTAAACACCATATAGTAATACGCAACATTTATTTTGTTCTCCTGCCCTATATAATATTTGGAAATGATTTCATTTAGGGCTAATAAATAGGGTTTTAACTTTGTTTCTAATTCTTTAGTCACAGTGACCACATATTGGGTAGACAGCACCTAGGAGGGTAGAATTTCCATTCAGCAGATGGGGGACCCCTTTGTCCGGATGCTTCTTTAACCCTCTGTCTGGGACCTGTATAAGACACATCATCAAAACCTAAAAAGAAATGGTCCGCACACCAATGCTACTAATCAAGTATATTGTCAGTAATGTAATACATATTGCAAATCAACAAATACAATAAATATGCATTGCAGTGCAAGTATGTGTGTGTGTGTGTGTGTGTGTGTGTGTGTGAAAAAGCACACATTTTCACTAGAACAGAAATGAGAACAACATGTCTGCCGAAACTTTGGGATAAGATCTCACAGGTACAGTCTGTTTACTTATTGATTTGCAATATGTACTATGCTACTGACTATATACTCTATTATCAGTGTTAGTTTGCTGACCATTTCTTTGTATGTTTTGAATGTATCATTGTCTAGCATTTAGGGAAGACCACCCTTTTAAGGTAAAGCATCCCTATTCTCGTTTTGCACATTATTGTTATACCTTCCTGAAATGTGTATGTTCAAATACTACGTTAACCACAATACACAGAACCATAGAATTTGACGTCAGATAAGAACCATTCGGCCCATCTACTCTGGTTTTCCTGTGTTAGCTGTAAATAAAAATAGAATCCTGTATGTTTTGAGAAAAGATAGACCCTATATTGACATAAATTATTCCTTGAAACATGCAGCTGCAGGGAGAGTGGAAGACCCTTCGCAGAGCCTTTAGGAAGCTGGACATGGGCAGCACTGGGTACTTATCTTTGCCTGAGTTTAGATCCGTACTGAAGCTGTGCAACTTCGTGCTTGATGAAGATGAAGTGTTTCACATCATGTCCAAGTACGACCAGAATATGGACGGCCGCATCAACTACAAATCATTTTTAGAGCATACGTGTATGAAAGAGAAGCCGCGTGTCTCACACACCCCACAGACAAACACACTGTAAAGGGCATAAATAGATTTCGGTTATCACTTTAAATGGGTAATGTAAAGACCCACTATCCAATTTTTTTCACATTTACCTAATTCCTTTCTCAGTTTTGATATTTTTAAGGAAATTACAAACCAGCCTCACCATTGAGATTAACATGGCCACCCCCATAAATGGAGGGGGTACCAGGGGACAGTGCATAGGCAAAATAAGATGGTCCTATTTACCCTATTTACAGAGGGTAAGTTCCCAACTTTCCGCATTAGCCCATAAAGGCAAATTCAAATATTATCTTAAAACTGATTATCATAGTTGTCATCATAATCTGATTATTCTGTGTACCCTGTTGCATTTCATGTAATAATTAAAGTAGATTTCACCACTAAAACTAAATTGTATTGTAAAAGTATTGTTGGTATACTCTCTGCATCAATTGTTTTCTTCCTAAAGGCGTTTACATTTAAAAATAATGTCTTGCTGACTTGTTCTCAGTATATTCCATATGTGTGTTCACCACTTTTCCCAATATTTAACGTTGACCAGTCAATTACAAACTATGATGTTAAGATTTTTTTTTTCATACCGAATTTTTTTTTTAACACTATTTGCAATAAAGATTAAGATTTGTAAAAATATTTGTAATAAAATACCAACACTTACTGTACATTTCCAATCATATTTACGGGTAAATGATGTAGCTCAGTATGCAGTTTTCTTTCATCCTGACTGCTCATTTAAAAGTATTTTACACCTTTGTAACTTTTGTAAACGGTAAATTGGCAGATGTTTAGACTAATTACCACAAAATGCCCACAATATAATCAATTTCACAATAGGATATGGTCTTATTAGTCCAACGGAAGATGGCGTTTACGTCAAAAGCAGGCCTGGACTGGCCAACTTGCGGATGCTTCCTTTCCTTGCGGTAACTTATGCTGCAAATTCAGGACTTAAGTGCAGCCACAAGCTGGATACACAAGGCTGCAAGCTGCACAAGTGCAAGTACTGGGGCGAGCGGCTGCAAGTATCCAGCCAATGGCTGACCTCGAGAGGGGCCCTCAGACTGACACACACATCCAGACACTCACACTAACACAAACCAGACACTCACACTAACACAAATCAGACACTCACACTAACACAAACCAGACACTCACACTAACACAAACCAGACACTTACACTAACATAAACCAGACACTCACACATGCATCTAAATGCTCAACAATAACACACACCTATACGATCAACATTTATGGTTGCCACAGTGCAGCTCTGCTGTATTGTAACTGAGTCTTTTTTTAGGATTATAGGTAGCAATTATTCAAACAACAAAAACGCTGTGATGATGTGGAAAAATCAACAGGATCAATGTATTTTCGGGATGCATCTTAAGAACTTTAGCCACACGATAGCTAGGAAAAGAGGCACGCTACTTCTATCATCTTAGGCCTTGTAATTAGTCCCCTGATTAAATTAAATTAATAGATATTTGATTTAATGGCTGGCTGCAGGTGATGCTGGTTGTTACTATAAGTGAAGAAGTTGAATAACATTTCTGTACCAATTCGAGGCGGCTTCAGATATATGCTTACCCAGCAGTTGTGTTATTTTAGCTGGCTTTGAGAACACATAACTGTTGAGATCGAGGTCAGTCCTTACATCCTAAATACATTAAGCACCCTTTCTATCACGGGCTGTCCCATTTAGGTCAGAGATGAGATTAGTGAGTCTTCCTAGCACCGCAGACAGCTGCTGAGGAAGCACCTGCACAGCTCTTTCTATTGACAGTCCCAGTGGCTTTGGAATGGACTATGGCCGTGTGTCTGCTTTATGGTGATGTGTTTGTTCAATAACGCTTGGGAGCACAAGTGAGCTCTGTATTAAGGCAAGGAGCAGAGTCCTGTGCAGACTCAAGACTTCTAGTCTGCGCGAAGGGACCCAGATAGCTTTGTTCCGCAGACCAGTGTAGAACCTTTGATTTCATGGAGATGATTATATCTATTCTTGCTTACTCAAGGGTGAAGGCCAAGAAACAAGGGATTGTGCTATTCAGGGCCTTCACCACAAGTTAGTTAAACAAATGCAAAAGGTTTTTTTAAAAAAATGTTTGTATTTCTGTGTTTTAGGAAATAACCAAATACAATGCAATATATATATATATATTCTTATACAATAAAAAAGAAAATATTAACTTGAGAGCGAGGGGAGATACAAAAGCTGATTTTGATCTAGTCTGGGATTTCTAATATTTTTGGGAGTCTAAAACAAAAAAACAGCCAAAGACAATATTGGGGGCTAGCACCGCTAAGACTATCAGGTAGGAGGTCCAAAAACGGTCGGGTAGACTAGAAACACCTGAGCACTGTGAATACGTGAATTGTTACATAGTTTCCACAGACACCAGTCACCCAGATATTTGTAGCCCTTGGTGATAACAGGGCAAGAAATGGAGTTCTAACTCTACTTCGGGTAAATCTTTCTCGCCTGAAACAACGTGTTATACTTGGTGCTTAATGATAATATTGCTAATTATCATTAATATCATTCTTAATTTTGAGACATTTGAATAATCTACATAGTTTTTATTTGAATTCATGTGTAATGGAGCATGTTAATATAGCTTGTACTTACCCTGTGGATCTGAATACACGTGATTATGCCAACTACATAAACCTAGGGAACAGTAAGGTCCTTTGCAACAGACCTGCAGAGACCCCATGATCACAAAACCTGAATATAGTTTTAAAATTGTGAAAATGTCAACAATGATCGAATGTGAATAACAGAATGTCTTCCACATCATGATTCCAAGAACTAGCATTTGTGTTAATATCATAAACACACAAGTTGAATTTTTACAAAGTATGCAAGAAACTTTAATATTGAGACATCCTAAATGCAAAGACCCCAAGAGAAAACAGATCATTTCTTACTTACTAAATTGAGTTCGTATAATTTATTGTTTTATATAGTGGCATCATATTCTGTAACGCTGTATAATAGAAATTATATTTAGTGCTTTAACAGAAGCTTAGATCCAAATATTGCAAATATTTATTAAATACCCTAAGTCACATTCATGAGATGTTTTATTATGAAGATATTCAATATGCATCTTCAATATGAACAATCAATGCCGTTATACTTATTGCCTACAACAGCTTCTTTTTCATACCTGATAATCGCTGAGAAAGATTTGGAGGATTTTAAAGTTGTGCTTTAGGGTCACTAATGAGTATAAAATATTGACACAAACGTCTAAGACTTTATATTTAGATTGATAGCAAGCAAACCGAAAATGTATGGGGCGCGGGTGCATATGTAGGGAAAAAAGCTAACACAATATAGTGTAGATAGTTTGTCCAATTTTGGTGATAGAGTGATATATTGCACTCACAAATGAAAGAGGTGAATCCAACCCATCAGTATGGACTTTAAAAAAGCTTTAATGTTCTTCAAATGAGAGTCTAAAAGATAAACATAAAATAGAGCAGTATCTTTAGGTAAAATCAAAATATACCAATACAAATGCACTCACAATATTTCATGCACCACAGTGCATATGCAGGCGTTTGGTTGAAAAATCCGTCTGGATTGTCCAGAGATTGCTGATTTATCTAACAATTTATTATTTTTTCAAATCGATTTCCTGAAGAAGCCCAAGGGGCGAACCGCGTAGAAAGATTTGAAACTCAAGTTGGACTTCTCTTCACCTCAAATCCTGACGGATTTTTCAACCAAACGCCTGCATATGCACTGTGGTGCATGAAATATTGTGAGTGCATTTGTATTGGTATATTTTGATTTTACCTAAAGATACTGCACTCTATCACTCTATTACCAAAATTGGACAAACTATCTACACTATATTGTGTTGTCTTTTTCCCATACATATGCACCCGCGCCCCATACATTTTCGGTTTGCTTGTATTCTTACACTTCGAGGAAGAGTGTCGTCTGGGTAGCAGCGGTCCACATTAGGGAAGTATTATTTGGTATATTATTAGTTATTATTTTTTATTATTTTTTACTATTCTTCACACTTCACCATAGTAGCACGTATTTTTGGGGTTTTTTTCACAGTGTTATTTATTTAGATTGATATTCAGATTTGTAATACTGAATATTATTTATTAATATTTTTTATGTATTTAAGTTGAGATTTATTTTATCTCACCAACTTCACTATGAGTAATTAGGGGCCAAGCTCAGCAATAAGAGCTACAGTACCTTGGTCCCACGCAATGTATATAGAAACATAGAATGTTATGGTAGATAAGAACTGTTTGTCCAGCTGCTCACCCTCGAGTTTTAGGTTATTATCTCTTTTTGTAATATTCTCCTCTTTCGAAATAAACTTCCCTTCTGTACTTTGTTAAATTATTTAAAGTACTTAAATGTTTTTTATCACATCCCCCTCTATCTTCTTTCCCCCAAGCTGTCCATTTTCAGATCCTCCACTTTTTTCCTGATAATTTGTATCCTGCAAACTATTCACCAGTGTTGTAGCCCTCCTTAATGTCATTTTCCAGATGGGGTCTCCAAAACTGTTCACAATACTCTAGATGATATCTATAAAGTGGCATATTTAATGCAGACACACCTAGAAATCCACTATTTATTACCCCCCCCATCCCCAAAAGTGGAGTATTTTGCTAAATACGTGGATACACCAAATTATTTAGTCTATAAGTAAAGATTTGTGCACACAAATTATATAATAATTATATAAAAAAATAACTAGAGAAACAATTAAAACATAAACATTTATTACAAAAGGTACAGTATATAAATAGATCTAATTTTTGAAGTTCACATTGCCCTGACCAAGAAACGTTCAATAAATTAATTCCCACAACACACTTTTCCTATGTATTTACATAAAATGACATATTGTTCCACTTTGCTGGGTGATGCTGTTGGGTTGAACGGAGGAGGTTCATCCTAGATCATCTCAGACTCTGTTTCAGCACTAAGTGCTATTATACTTTAAACCTTTGAATGCTGGGATAGTTTGCAGTCCTGCTCTAGAACTGAATTGTTGAACTTTCTCAAAAACAAATGTAAAAACATACAGAAAATATAGTTTCTCATGATGAAACCTTTGAGTCAGGGTTCTACTTATCTTCTATAACCTGATGAATGGAACAAACTCTGCTTTTATACAGGTTTCTAAATATGTAACTTGAGTTTGAGCCAGAAGCATTACATCTTATGGGATATATCCTTAGAGCTTAACTGTTGTATTTAGGATGGACTGCTTCATGGAAGACTTTATCAGCCTCTCTCCTAAAAGTAACACTTGTGCTTCAAGATTTAACACAACCTTTCTCAGGTTTATTTTGCAAGGAAAGCACTTTGTGACATTTGGTTAAGGTCACAGGACTCCAGGGTGCTGTGCACTATGCATGCTAAAGTTGTTTGGGTGTGAATGTCCAAGCAAGTTGAGGTAGCATCTGTCCAGACTCTGCATGGGGGACAGGAAGCTATTGTGGTGTGGTTGTTGTGGAGGGGTGCACTGGAGTGGCATAGCTGTAGGACCTGACAGATAATTCAGTGTGGGGCTTCTAGCTGCTCCATGCCATGAGAGCGATCCTCCAGGGCTTGGTGCAAAGGAAGAGTCACAAGGGCTGGTATAGTCAGTTGGAGAGGAATACAGTTGACAAGACACATCCACCTCCTGCAGAGAGCTGAAGAGGGGTTCCGTGCTTAAGTGGGCCTTGGACTGGAGGAAGGCAACAATTCGAGCGTACTTAGTGTCCTTAGTTTCCATCCTTTCTACAGTGGTCAGATAGTGGACCAGGTTTTTCATGCATTCGTGGTAACCATAGTGGAAATAATTGGCAAACTCAGACAATAGATCTATTGAGAAAGAAATGAAAATAAATAAATACATGAAAACCCAAAAATGGATAGGGTAGACCATTTTAGAACAGTTGACTTTAACGTAAGTTTCTGAGCAATAGACATTTCACTATTTTATAATTACTGTATGGGCCCTAAATCCTGGTAATTGAATGTTTTTAATTTTTTATAGTGATGAAATCAAAGCTCGAGATTATATAAAATGTAAAAAAAAAAGGGATTTTATTGCATCATGTAAACTTTGAATTACTCTTGTCCCTTAAAATCTAAATAAGAACAGTATACAAGAATTCTCCAGAACATACTTTTTAATACGAATGGTATAGGGACTTTATCTGTGTTACCAAATATGATGGCTGATCATCAGGTTGCTAGCAGTATATCATTTTTTATACCTTTAGTACTAGTGTTAGCGTATCACTGATTTCTTACCTTTGTCTCTTCCTCTAGGAAAGTCAGCCGCATGTAATGCTCTTAGATACTGGACAGTCATTTCCAAAATCTCCGCTTTTTCCAGCTTACCTGAATTCTGCAAAATTACGTAGAGTTTTGTTGGAAAAAACTGTATACTGATGGCAGTAAATCAGACTTTAATCTATGTCCAAGGAGACCAAATTTGCACCCAAGCAAATTAAACTGCATCTACTTAAATAATTGTATTGTGATGCAGTTCAGTATAAATGTTTTTTTAATAAAAACTTGTTTTATACACATTCTTAGTCCCAGTCTGTGAAAACCTTCAAACTTTTACAAACCAATAATTTTAGACTCTGGAGCAGCGGGAATTACATAAAGTATAATCCTACAGTGTAGTCAATGTAAATGAGATACATTAATTAGATAAGTTAGATTACATTAGAAATAACCAGTCCAAATTGTACTGACCTGCTTGGCCAATGCCATAGGTACTGTCTTTCCTAATTCACTAAGACAGCGGTTTATTCTGTCCCGTCTTCTCTTCTCAATTACCTTATGGGAAACGGGGGTTCTCTGCAAATAATAATAATACACAGTTGAGTGCTTTGTGTGGATAATTCACATATCCAAAATCACAGTAGCCAAGCAGGGGGGAATCAGACATCATCTCTCATCTGTATAGCAATAATGAATAGATCTTCCAGCCACCAGCCCATGCTAAGACCAATGCCATGTTGAATGTGGCTTGCTATAGAGACATAATGATAAATGAGTTGGTAGGTAGGTAGGTAGGTAGGTAGGTAGGTAGGTGGATGCTAGTATGAAATGGTAGAGTTGTTTCTGCTACATAATGAAATGAAATGATGATGTGATGCTCTTGTACTCACTTTCCTGTCCTTGATTTTGGCTGAACCCCTGAGAGAGATCTGTGCCGATGACCCCATAGCTCTGATGTCCATGTTGCGTTACGAGCTGTGTCCTCCTTGGCTGCCCAGCTACTGAATGAAGCTCCTCTCATACACTGGTCCAGCTTATAAAGCAATCACTTATCAGCCCTCTGCATGGAGCTCCTGTGGTGGGGATTAAGCTAAAAGAGAATAGGGTGGGAGGGCTGATCAGCCGGGCGAGACTGTGAAAAATGCAACAGGGAGATGTGGCAGGCAGTGAGGGGGGTGTGAAATCAACTTTGTTAATCCACGTGGCCCTTGAAAGGGACACGTGATTGTCAGAAGAGCTATCAGGGTTGTGGAAGACAGTACCTGTCCAAATGCCAACAAATGTCCCTGATATCCAAATTCGGTTTAGGGTTAGAAGGCGAACTGACCTCCTCTTATCTGTAATTAATTTGGAAGAAATGTGTTTCATTTTATGTGTCCTTGTTATGTGTGTTATTGGGTAACAGTATCTTAAGTAAAGCCTGTGCCAAGTAGTTACACCAACTTTATCAAACCAATTTGCAGTGGCAATGCTCAATTTTGAGCAATAAGTATCATCCCAATATAGTAGCAGAATAGGTAATGTAGCCTCTCAGGACCACCTTGTATACTGGAGATGTCCTATCCAGTTTCTACTTCTTTGCCACTGCCTTATGCCTCCTTACTTGCCACGCAGTGATTACTGAGAACTACTACTTAGCACTACCCTAAAGGGTTGAAATATAATCAAGTTATCCAGACAATGGAAAAAAACAAACATAGCACAGGACCAAACACCCTATGTATCAGCCCTACAATACAACCCTACAAAAGATTGTAAATAATTAAATGCTAAACTCCTAGTTAGAACTGGGCATGTCTTATTTTGTAAAGTATTTGAATTCATCGTTTACGCATTGGTCATTTTCTAAAGCAAATGCTGCCAAGGCTCACAAAATTTTTGACTGTCAATCAATATATTCACACAGTAAATGTGAGTGCCGTTTCTCAGCCCCTCTCCATATATATGTGCCTTGAGGATTCAATTATAGGTGTCGTTGAGCACTGCAGATGTGGAGAATTGGTACTTGATTATGTGCACGTTTATGGTAAAATGGAGCAAATAAATGGAAGGTATTTTGCCAAAAAAAGCCACCGATTTGATAGAAATCACCTGTCTGTCAAATAATTGCTAAGGAAAAGGCAGATGTTGTTAGCATCAGCGTCAAATGACTTATGGCTCCCAATACAGCTGGGCCCTTAGTTACAGCCTTGAGCGGTGCAAATGTTTAGGGCCCCACATGCCGTCTGATCCATGATGTGGATTTGTGGAACATGCATGAATATCTAGATGGGATGTAAGCAAAGTACGGATTCCCTTTGACTCCAGACATTGCACGGAGCCAGGGTGTCGATCTGGTGTGACCCTCTTTTTAGTTTATATTCTTTATCATCACACCTCATCAGTGCATATTTGATGGAGAAGTGTTATGCAGAATTCTCTGACTGTTAGATTTCCATTCATAATTTTATATTGTATTGCCCAATGTTAAGTATTTTATGAGTGAATTTCTGGAAATTACATGTTTTTTTACCGCTGAAATCTTTATCCCTGATCCCAAGAGTTTACTATCTACATGAGAGTGAATCCAAACAGTGCAAAGATCTGCTGACAACAGAAAACTTTCTGTCTCCCCCACTGAACTACACCTGGTAGCTTTAAATAACACAGATGCCCCCATATAGGGCACATATAGAGGACCGTTCTCGTGTATGATTATATATTATGGATTTCTGGACTGTGGGAGGTCTGGTACAGTTTGCTCCTCAACAATTCTGGTGATGATTATATGTTATGCCCATGTGTACTCTGATGTGTTTACACACAATTGTATGTGTGCAGAAGAGCTGTAATTGAGACTGTAATATACTAACCCCTTTGTTGCCTGCAATGAGCCTGCATTAAACGGTTAAACTCACTGTGCTTCTTTGGGCTACAAATACCCAGATTTTATGTGTGAGACTGTAAAGCATTGACATTTTGGGAATGTTATATCTCTTGAGTGTCCATGAACCCAGCCCAAAGCCCTCGTAGACACGTAACAACCCCCCCCCCGTGTCTGAATCCAGGCTCAGCCCCCCCCCCTGTGTCCGACTCCGGACTCAGTCCGGACTTTTAATCACGTGCTTTCAGGAGCTCTGAGTGCTGAACAGCTCCGTCAGGGCGCATGGCGCGCAGCACTACCCCCTCCACAAAAACACACCAAGGGGGCCATTTCCAGCTCCCACGGTCCCGCCACCACCCCAAATCCAAGCAGAGCCCCCTTGACTGCATCTCAGAAAGCCTGTCCAGAGTCCTTAAATCTACGAAGTAAGCCTTTAATAGGCTGTTCCGCCGCGTTCCAGGGAGATCTTTGGGAGGATTTCTCACACGACTTGGTGACACGTTTATCTTTATGAGAGATGGCAAGCTTTTTGTTTACCCGTCTTTATTTGCTCGGACACACGGGCAGGTGTGGGACCGGACTGGCACACGAGGCTTTCTTTTTTTTCCCTATCCAGTCGGCTCCTGGGGTCTTTTTTGGCACATGAGGGGGGCTCCATGGCACTCCCCCTTGTTTTTTTTGGAGAGGCTCAATTTGTATCCTATTATCCTATAAGAAAATGTCCCATTGAGAAAGTTTGAATAGTTTGATCGGCCTAATTTTTGCTTATAAAGAGAAGAAATAAAGCGGAATACAGCTGCTCTTAAACGTGTATTATTATTATTCAGTGTCACCTGCGAGCAGAAAGCACCCCAGCCCTCTCTATTCATTTGCCTAATTTTGGTCAATTTAACAAACTTCAGGAGAAATGATTCCGCCATTGTTGGAGAGGGTAGAGCTTTCTGATCGAATTAACAGCGTGTTTTGATCCGGTAAATGTCATTAAAGGGAAAGAAACAATCGCGTTTAAAGGTCCTCTGGGTAATGCGCCAAGAGAGAGGGGCCGAGGCGCAAACTTAACAAAAGCAACAAGGGAAACTTTTGTAAAACTTCCCATCGCTGCAGGTTTTTTTTTTTTTAAAGTTAGGCTCACAAAAAGAGGGTATTATTTCATACTTGAATACGTTTTAATCCAACGATTGTCTCATTTTCTGCAAACATATTTGTGTCACAGTATTGGTGTCTGTAACTGGCTGTGCCAAGAGCAGGCTGCTTCTCTGGGACATGGAGCAGGGCGCAGGGGGCTTTAACAAGTCTGTGTCTGGCAATCGGATACAATGGATGGGGGGGGGGGGGTCTGGTTGTCTTGGGATGTGGATGTGTTTACAGATACAGGAAGATTGAGGGGTAAGTAAGGTGTCCCCGAGACCCCCTGTCAAGGCACGTTTGATGCACTTGGCCAAGTCTCTGCTTTGGGTGTTAAGAATAATCCCCCAAAAACTTGTTTATCCTGCCTGCAGATCTCAAAGGTTTTGTTATTTTACAAGCTACAGACACTGAATCTCTTGATGCACGATGGAAAAATGCTTTAGTAAAGACTGCAGAACACTACATCGGGATTCACTAAACATATTTGTTAGAATGTAGCTATTCATTCTGCGAAAGTTACAATGTTTGCCAGTATTAATATATATAGTCTGGTCTCACTGATTTTACAATAAATGCTAATAAATTGAAATTATTAAAATGTGTATATATTTATTCCCTTGTGGAACTACATTGTAGATGTATATAATAAGTGGACTGAGCTCACTTAAGCTTTGATCTGGCTAAGATGTAGTTTAATGAATACTATATAATATTGCATTAAAAATCTACATTCATATCTGAATATAGCACTGCTTCTTAGTAATGTGCATGCGAATCATTTACAAAATTTACACTGTGCACCAATGATTTTTCCACTCCTGACCTGGATGAAAAGTGCTTTTTTTTCGTCTTTTTATGCATAAATCTGTATGTGTATAATTCAGTGTTAGAAGATGATTTCAATGGATGAGTGATGCAGAGATTCCACTGAGAGACAAAGCTACTAGAAACTGGGGGTAATCTGTATAATGAGTTGCATCAGTTTATAATAGGATTAAGAAACAGAGAAGCATCTACTTTTAAAAAAGTGAGATAAATGTTATGTCACTTTTCCTTCTGACAACAGCAGGTGGCGCTAAATCTATCGATATCTATCTATCTATCTATCTATCTATATCTATTTATCTATCTATCTATATATATCTATCTATCTACCTATCTATCTGTCTATCAATTTATATCTATCTATCTATCTATCTATCTATCTATCTATCTATCAATATCTATCTAATGTCTATCAATTTATCTATTAATATCTATCTATCAATTTATATCTATCTATCAATTTACCTATCTATCATCTATCTATCTATCTATCTCTCAATGTATCTATCTATCTATCTATATCCATTTATCTATCTATATATCAATTTATCTATCTATCAATATCTATCTACCATCTATCTATCTATCTATCTATCTATCTCTATCTATCTATCTATCTATCTATCAATATCTATCTAATATCTATCAATTTATCTATTAATATCTATCTAGCTATCATCTATCGATCAATTTATCTATCTATATATCAATGTATCTATCCATCTGTCTATCAATTTATATCTATCTATCTATCAATTTAACTATCTATCTATCTCTCAATGTATCTATCTATCTATCTATCTATCTATCATCTATTTATATATGATTTGCTTTTAAGGAATATTGTATAAAAATGATTAAATTCCACCAGGTATGTATCTAAGATTATGGTAATTAGTAATAATAATCATGCTAATTTTGTCATTGTTAATCATGATTTGTGTACACAATGGTCTTTCTAATATAAATTGTAGTGGAGGTGCACATACTCTTGTATACTCACACAAAATGGACACTATGACCCAACAGTAATCTTGCCCATGCTGGATTATCATCTATTTATTAATTTATATAGTACTAGCCTCAGTTTTGCTCTCTAGTTTGTGGTCTGTCACACAATGGGAGGATAAAAATGGGAGTAAATACTAAACGAATCCAAAAAGTACATTGTTATTGCAGAATTAAACCAGGGCTTCCAAGCTGTGGTAGCCCCATCACACCCCCTTGGTGTTAAATATTTCCCAGTAGAAGTCAATGTGCTCCATAGTATGAGGTGGAACCAGTATAGTTAGGAAGAGTTGATGGTTAGGAAAGTCTATGGAGGAAATGGCTTCATCAAGTGAACATGGCTTCATTTACATTGCCATAAAGCATCAGCTCAATGTGGCAAATTGAAGAAAATCACACATCGCATGATAGACTACCTACAGGTCTGTAGATAAAGGAAGTATATTGAAACAAAATCACCACATCCCAGACGGGTGCATTTATACAGCTACAAAGTAACCTAAACATAAAAAGCTTGTTATTTATTGATTTATACTGCATCGTTGTAATCCATTAATAACTAATTAATGCACCGTATAATCTGGCCGTGAAGCAACAAAAGGTAATGGACTTCACTGCTCAAACCTTACAATCCAAAATATTAACGATATTAATATTGTGAGCGTGTTTACTCCATACAGCAAAGTAAATGAGCGGATCAGCTGTGTACAATCTGAAGCTTTATACTGCCACCTGCTGGTAAGGAACCATAACTCCTTCAAAGCAATAACTATGGTGACAAAACTATTTTTTGCAAATGAAAATGTAAAAAATAAAGTATGTTAGAGTTGCAAAATGCTTTGTTTTCCCCCATACTATACTCACATGTATCAGCCCCTTGCTAATTAGTCTTATGCTTAATGTTCTCTCGTGTCACATTCCGATCATCTAAACTTGTATGTTTAATAACATTTTTATGATCAAGGGCTAATATATGAACCCATACATCCAAAGATTTCAAATCTCTACATAATAACACTTTACTCGTGTGATTAGAGCCATTGCTAGGGGCAGGGAATGACCAAGACTTTTATTAGATGTCCTGACCTAATGATAACTATGTGAACTAGATAAGTTTAATACGTAAGGTTTAATTTTAAACACAATATCTGCTGTTTGTATTCATAGCATTGTGACTGTTACTTCAATAGAGCACTGTTGTACACACATACTCTGAGTATACTTAATATTCTGAGCATGGTCGGACCCAGACCACATCGCACCCCAGGAAATAATGTAATTATTGTATGTCCACACAATTTGCTTTATAAACACATTTTCTGCTTTGCTTAATGCGTTATCTAAACGTCATTGTGGGTTTTAGGGGTGTAGAACATGATGGTACGCTCATTTACATCAATCATTCTGAACTATTAGAAAGAAGGGACAACAAGGTAGGAAAGAGGGATGGAGAGGGTTTTGGTACCAATAAGGCAAGCTGCCCCTAGTAATTCAAATGTGGTAGAATAAACCACTGCTTAGTGTCCCTCTTATTAAGGCACCTGAGGCAGCTACTGGTGCTAAGACTGGCCCTGATTCTAAGCTCCCAGAAAAGAGGGACATCAGGGAATAGAGTAAGTAGTACTATCTAAACCTTGTGATGCATTATTTAAGTGACCAGAGCTACTTGAAACCTTGAAACAGTTTACAAAACTGTATCCTGATATGATTTCATTTAATTTGTCTTAGCGATTTGATGAAGACGGGTAGATTCACAGAAAAATACACAGAAAAGCAAAATTAAAGATAGACTGGTTAAATTATGTATATCCCCCTGCATTACCAGTTTCCACCATAGGGTGGCAGTGTATGTATATCAGAAATCAACTTCAAAGAGTAGTGCAACTTAAAATTACCAAAGTTTATGTTAATGTTTTTGTTTTTTTAACACAAAATATCCCTTTGTTTTGGAATATTTCATTCCTCTTGCTGTGAAACCCTTTGTCCTTTGGCCATGAACCCAAATCACTTCTTGTTACTTTGTTCAGCAAGTTAAAAAATGTTTGTATATGCTGTAACATATTCAGCAAATCAGAAATAGGGGTACCAACAAACTTTATTTACAGTCAGCAAAAAAACACAGTTACATTGTTATTTTAGCAGATAAAAATGTATAATCTGTGTATAATGATTCTTCAAATAATTAAAGAGCCTTTAAGATGTATAATGATATGGAAGAGGGTATAAATGTGTATTGATGAGTAAAGATGTGTGTCAATATTCCTTACGCAGGTGTACCCATGAACCATTTACTGTTAGGAGGAAAGGTGGTGGCTTGAGCCATTGTCAATTAAGGGGTTGAATAGTCTAGGGGTGCAAGGGATTTCCAGCAAATGGCTTGTGCACTGCTGGTGACCCAAGCCGCATGGGGTGAGACACCAGGTGAGTTCACAGGAGACGTGGTTTTGATACTCTTACTTCACAATTCATTATGAAGGGCCAACATTCTCTAGCAAGCGGGGCTGAGCTGACCCCGTATAATGCATAATTCAATGTGTAGACTTGGGGGGATAAGTCTAGTTTAACACATACCCTTGAAAAATAAATATAATAAAACAAATAGACTTACAGCTTAAAAAAATAATTGAATTAATCCCTAAAATGAAATTTTCCAAATCACTTTTTATAACAAAAACTACAGCCGTTAGTAAATCGTAAGTTGTTCTTATTAAATAAACTGCTGGAGACGCCAAGTATGCATGGTGTGTGTATACTTGTCCTGGAGGCTTCATTCTAAGTGTCCATGTACATAACATCAGAATTAGCATGTCAAAGAAATATGTGTTTATTGATTTAACCGAAGATAAAGAATTCTTGTAGCTGTGGTTTTTTCTGAAGTTACAGTCCAGGGTTGCGTAACACAGCAGAGAACTTACTAATTTCACAGCCTTTTGTTAAAGGGGCAGGTTGTCTAAGAGTAGATAAGTCCCATGAGTATTTCTCTGATTGCAGGGTATATTGGCAGATTTTCAGGGCACACCTTCATATTATATTATTTCAGGGTGCAGAACTTTCATATGATACAGTATGGTGAAACATGGTGAAAATACCTGTTTGAAAACCGGTCGCTTGGGTTAACTCCAGGTTAACTCCATTGTTCCCTACAGATGAGCTATAGAGTATTTGTGAAAGGGCAATGAAGGGTTACTCCTATACTCACTGAGGATCAAAATGTGTGTAAATAAATGTTAATATAATTGAGATTTTGGTTTTAAAAAGACAGCCAGAACAGGTTCTTTGGTTACCGTGTTACCCCTTTGTTTGACCATTTCCCTGCCAGTCTTATATAACTCACAGCAAAGGGAAAGAGCTCATCCAGTTCACATTTCAACCTGCGCAGTAATTATGGAAAGGCATGTCAGCAGAGTGTGTCTTTACAAGCTCCACCAATCAGAAGGAGGGGTGTGAAGTTGTGTTGCCTGAAGGAACATCAGCGCTTATCACAGACTAACCTTTCCCCTATATTCACAGTCATTGAGGTGTCCTCTGGCACTGACTTATTGTAACCTTTTACCTAGATATTTCCAACTATTATTAAACGCTGATACATTTTCCATTCTCCGGATAACCGCACTCCATGGAGATGTCTGCCAAGTTTAGGAACTTTTTTCAACAAGAAGTAGCCAGTGTGTGTGTTATTTCACATTAATGTGTGATAAAAGAGACACTTAAGATGATACAATACGCATGTGATCTATCCAAAAGTAGGTCTTTATTGTTTGCCAACAACACGGAACCCACTCGCCTGAGAACAGGTATCCAAGGTTAAAGAAGTCACCGACGCTTATGCTTGAGTCCTGCTCGCTGGCTTCAAGACACCCTGAAGGTCATGGGCAGAACCAGTCTGTCCAGTGTTATTCCAGGGGAAACACACAGTTTAAACACACAGTTTATTATTAGGTGGGATAACTGCAGAGAATGACAGAAAATGCACATAATATAAAGGTGTCTGAATGTGCTTGCTATAAGCTTATAATGATTGTCACGTAGCTGGCCATGTTTCAGCAAAATGTGTAGAAAACTTTGGTGAAACTATATTCCCGATCTCCTATAAAATCAGGGTACAAGATCTCTGAAATGTAGAATGCAATATCTTATTGACCTTCTGGGACAATTATCCAGGGAGGAGGTCTACACTACTTCCTGCAATACTTCTAATTACCCCAAAAGACGAGTGGAAACATTATGGAGGAAGCGGGAGTGGGAGGTTGCTTTACCGGCTCTGCCTAAAGCCCTTATTACTCGAGACACCTAGTAAGTAGAAATGCAATGGTGACCACAAACAGGCTTCTTGTAGTCAGAGATTGTGTATGAATGAGCACCGGGTGACTTAGACATAAGAGGGGACTAGGGAGGCAGACAAGGAGTTTCCTCATGAATCCATCAGCGCTCCCCTCCCAAACACAAACCTACCCTATATGTCCTCAGCCGCAGGGGGTTAATGTGACGTGTAATAATACTTGTTCAATATAAAAATCCTCTTAAGTTTTTCCATGTCTTCCTAGCAACAAATATTTTTCCGAGTGCCAAAGGAGTTTCAAAGTCACCGTCCTTACCTTCTAACCTCAACACTCATCTGCTCCATTTTGCATTTCAACATTAATCTTGCCATATGTTCCTGTGTGTCACCTTCTCTCTGTACACAGTGTTCTGGTTCTGTGCCTTTCACCCAAATTGCTCCCTCTTAGTTTGTATTCAGACCCACAATAAATTATTTCTAAATGTGGGAATTATAGGTTGACTGATTACTAAATGAAGTGTCAGGGTCCCGTTCCGATTGATAATTAAAAACCTTAGGGGAAGAGAATACACGTAGCCTCATCCTGATTTAGTGACCTGACAAATTCAGAGTACCAGATGTCACTGCAATCAATATATTTAGTGCAAGACATACGGTATACACCAAGAAGAAAAAAATGTGACATTGTACTTAAGTACAACGCGTGTCAGTTCACTGTGCATCGGAGAAAATATTCAAATGTGTTTTAATTCCTGCTGAACAAAGTTACAAATAAAGCAAGAGCAATTTATAGATTATAAATAAAAAAATAAATATATCAGCACTAACATTCAATTACCACAAGTATCTAAAAAGAACACAATATAAATGAATATTCATCAAAGTTCAATATTAGGGTTATCGCTTTGAAACATCTCAATAGGTTGTTGTCTGGTTGCTATCCAAAGTTGTTGTACTGTTTGTCCAATTGATGGTGTGCCATGGTAGTGCATGGCCGGTTTTAATCAAAGGCAGATTAAGGAGTTTTGGGCCTTGGAGCTGGCACAGATAACACATAAGGAACATAAGGAATATAAAACCAAAACCAGCATATTGCCGACTCCTCTACATTCCTTTATGACGTCAGCCCTTGTTCATATTAAACACTGACGTCACATTATGTCCTATCTAATCTAAGGCCTGGTCAATTTAAGTGGGAAAACCATGTTTCACTGTGGAATAGGCACTGCGAATATGCTTCTCGTGAAGTGCCGATCTGTTGTGACGTTGGACATGGCTATTAGCAAGTGACGAATAACTGCTGGTCAAGACAGCACAGGGGAGGAAAAAATAGATACTTAACGACTCTAGATCAGTTCAGAGGAGTTTATCAGCCATTGTACTTCAAGACACCCCCTTGTTTTCTGGGGTCTGACTTCTTTTCACCGACAGGCTACACGCTCCTGCGCAGTATGTAACTGGGCACACAAGAGACTGGGAGAGAGGATCCAGTTTGGCTCGGGATTAATCATGTTATAAACATACCTGCTATAGAACCGGCTCCTCTGTGCTATGTCTGACAGTCCCTCACATTTATCCAGAATCTACAAGCTGGACAGGTTATGGCAGCAGGGGGGTAGCCACGGGTAGTACAAATTAAATTAGTCTGCTACAGTATGTGGACTCAGGGACCCCTACAACTGAAGGGCCCCGGAGCAATTATTCCACATGTTTCTTGGTTGATTTGGACATGGTTACAATAAGCACAAAATATTGATGAGTAGTATTTGTGCGTTTCCCTTCTTTCTTTGTATGCTTGCTGCATTAACACCCCCTTTGTCAGAAGTAAGGGGCACAATGAGAGGCTGATAGTGGGCATGTTGTGACAGACTGTCTCTCTCAATCTAGTTAATAAGTCACGTTACCAAATCTCTTTCCAAATATTGTGGCCATAGTTCAAATTTTATTTCTTCATCTTGCCTAAGGACCTAGACAGAGCATTTTGCTGGCTATGGCTGGATTTACATCAGGCACTCCTTCACTTACTAATAGTATATAGATGTAAAAATTGGATTGAAAATCTAGAATGTAAAGTTCCCCTTTACTTGAATTCTAAATATATGCTGATGTCGGTGATGTGTAATATAAACCTATTCCTAGTAATTGTCCAACTTCCTGTTAATACATATGATTTGTGCGTCTATTACTATTACTGATTACTTTTTATGGGACAGAACTTTAGAAAAATAGTTGATGTTTCATCATTTGTAAATATAATGTCGGTAAAGGTTATCCCAATGGTAAGCATCTCAGTGATCAATCAGTCTTAATGAAACTGTCATTTGTAAAATAAATTAGCAGAATGCCATTCCACACCACAGATCGGCAGCACAGCTAAATGTCCCTGGTATCTATAATAATAACCCAATCTGAGGAATGTCATACCAAGGGACATTATCAAGGGGGCTTAAGGCTGTTGCTAAAGAAGACACCAATCCTTAGACCTGTTTTCTCCAGACTCCAGATATTTCCTTCATGGTTGAGAAGGATTGAGATTCCAGAATCTTAATTTGCGTTGCAGACTAAACATTCTACTCTTCCCACCATTTGATATACTCACTGGCCACTTTATTAGGTACACCTTGCTAGTATGGGGTTGGACCCCCTTTTGCCTTTAGAACTACTTTGATTCTTCATGGCACACTTTCTACAAGGTGCTGGAAACATTCCTCAGATATTTTGACCCATACAGACTTGATGGCATCACACAGTTGCTGTAGATTTGTTGGCTGCACATCCATGATGCCAATCTCCAATTCCACCACATCCCAAAGGTGTTCTATTGGATTGAGATCTGGTGATTGTGGAGGCTATTGGAGTACAGTGAACACATTGTCATGTTCAAGAAACCAGTTTGAGATGATGTGAGCTTTGTGACATGGTGCATTATCCTACTGTAAGTATCCATCAGAAGATGGGTACACTGTGATCATAAAGGGATGGATATGGTCAGCAACAATACAAAGGTAGGCGTAGGCTATCGTGTTTAAACAATGCTCAATTGGTACTAAGGGGCCCAAAGTGTGCCAAGAAAATGTCCTGCACACCATTACACCACCAGCAGCCTGAACTGTTGATACAAGGCAGGATGGATCCATGCTTTCATGTTGTTTACGCCAAAGTCTGACCCTGCCATCTGCATGTCGCAGCTGGAATCGAGACTCATAAGACCACGCAACGTTCTTTCAGTCTTCCATTGCCCAATTTTGGTGAGCTTGTGCGAGTTATAGCCTCAGTTTCCAGTCTCTTAGCCGTCAGGAGTGGCACCCCGTGTGGTCTTCTGCTGCTGTAGCCCATATGCTTCAAGGTTTGACGTGTTTTGCCATGTTCAAAGTCTGATGGTCCGATGCTCGGTTTTAACTTCAGCAGGTTCTCTTCACCACATCAAGATTAACCCTTTTAGTTAACAGTTACATCTGAGCTCCAATACAAGAGGTCATAAAGGTGTTATGCTTGTTGATTGAATATGAACATGTCTGGTTCAAATTGCTAAATGTGCTGCAATCAGTAGAAACATACATACTTCCAAGAGACAATTTGATCATTGCTCTAAATGTACTACTTGTCACAATAACTTTATCCTTGCCCTCTACATTTTACTTTATCCCATCTCACCACCCAAAACAACAATACTGCTCTCCATGTACCTGTATCATTGGCACTCAATTCAGTCTCCACTGACACTCTGCCATAAATAACACCAGCTATGGATATTCAGCCATTTTGACCTTGTGTTAGAGGACATGGATGCTATGCATATTGACATCGATGCCAGGTGAAAATATAACACCCAGTGTGTCTTTATGTAAATGCACCAAATGTTCTACCATAGAATGTAATCATGCAAGTGAAAACTAGTTTTGTATAATTAAAGTAATTATTGTGGAGCTTATAAGCCAAACCATTGCAATAAATAATTCTCCCTGAAATTAAACGGATATATAGGTGTAATATATTTTTCGATGGCCTCCATCCTATTTTTTTGATGTTCTGCCTTTTTCAACTTCTTTTTCTTTATAAACCACATATTCAGCAGCAACATGATGCCATATGTTGTTTCTTCCAGCCACTCTATGATACCTGGAAATCTGCATGCCTATGTACTTAAAACGACACCTTAATGGCCCAGATAGCCTATCCAGTTAAAAACACATCTTAAATGCTTTAATGTGCCTTCTTTAAAATGTTATACAAAATGATAATAGAACAAAACCTTATGGAACACAATATTGCATTGGAATGCCTCTTCCAAGGTTCAACAATTTGCACAGATTGGCTGCTTGGAGGAACCAATCAGTGACAGAAAAAGACTCTCAATGAAATAAATTAAAGTGCATATGGTGGCTGGAGTGTATCTTTAACATCTTGAGAAATTAAATTTAAGATTGAAGGCCCCGGTTAGATGCATAAAGACAGTTTGCTTCTGAGTCCTGTTACTTGACGCATACATTTTTTGGAGGATAAAATGTATACAATTACTACTGCAGGTTGGCTTTCACTTTAGCTTTACTACCACCAAGCCACGGTTTATTGAATAGATGTCTGATAAGTCAGAAGCCAGGAAGGCTTGCGGCAAAATCGCCATTCGCCATCTGGATATTATTCTCAAAATACTCAGATGAAACACAACATTTTAAGTAGATGAATGAATCAAATCAAAAGCCCTTTTAAAAGCTAGAATAATATGTATATTGGGACCGACCTTAAAATTTAATGAGGAACAAGTATTGCTGTAAGACCTTTTTATAGTAAAGCTCTGCACAAAATTACACCCAACAACAAATACTGTTCATCCCATGATCCATGTGAAGCTAGTTCTTGTGATCCGGAAATCAATGGGACACAGTATGAAATACAATCACGTAAATATTTATACTGCAAATGGCAAGACACGTAGTGTAGAAAAATAGCAAAATGCATTTTTATTTTCAATAATACTCTATTGCCCTTATGAAAGGTGACACACAACAATAGCAAGCGCTGGATTTACTGTATATAAGTCACACTGGGAAAACTGGAACTAAGGGACATCCATGCAGAATGTTATTTAAGTTTTCCTGCTCTTCTGCTATAAGTAAAAATATAATAGCATACATTGTTAGGTACCTTACTGACAATATAAATCTGCCACATAAATGGACAAATGGTGGCAATTATGTTTTAATCTTGAAAAGGACCTTTTACCCACTGGGGCAATGAACAAATTGCACATCACCCTTTGACTTTGCTGGTTTCATAATTAGTTCCTAAGTTCACTAGACTTTGCATTTGACGTTCTGTTTCACAGTGCAATGCTTTACTGAGACTGGAATTATGTGAATTATTTCTCGGCTTCCCTTATTCTAGCAAGTTAATATTCTAATTACTTTCTTATATAACTTAAAATAAAGCCATCTAGCTCATTTTGGGCTACAAGTCTCATTCGGTTCCTCTTCTGACTTTATTTTGTATAGAAAGTAAAAGAGGGTTAATCGGAGGATTTTGGCTTTTTTGTCTCAGTTGGACTTTAACTCCCATCACACCAGTCAGCCAAAAATGGGGGTTGTACCCCCAAAGCCGATGGGGCTCAAGCCTAACACAAAACATGTTTTGTCCATGGTACCATACATGATACTAATAATAATAATACTCTCCCTGCATGCCATATAGTTGTGAAGCTAGGTAACAAATCCATTTAAATTGAATGGAAATTTATACAATACCTTATGCCGCCATCATTCCTATTATATTCTCTGTTTGATCAAAGACCAATATATTCCAGAATCGGAGTGAAAAAGGAACGAGTGCACTTTTGTTATCTCTGTTCAGAATATAAACATACCTTTTACCCGTAGGATATTAACATGGTATCACTTACAGAGACAACAGGCTATCGAGCAGTCTCCTTGTTTAAATACAGAAAAAACTCCCCTAAAAGCAGGAATATTGCAGATTTTCCATAGCTGTGTGTGAAAAGTATGTGGCTTTACGCAGTGTATTTAGGTACGTTTGTGACTATGTAGCTTGAGAAAACAGAAATGCTAAAAGTGGTGTTAATGGTCTATAAATAAATGAATAAATCAGAGCTCATAGATTAGTCCGAAATGTTACTGAGTTTAAAACGTGGTCTTATCGCCATAGCAACCAATGAACTGTTCCTGCCGATTAGACCATTGTATTGGTATCTATTTTTTTCTAACTCTGCGCCGGTGACATTTTTTTTATATACAATCCTATGTTTAATTAAGAAAACCCCAAGTTAATCAACTGCACTTTAGTATCTAACACAAGGTATACCAGAGTGTGTGTAGTAGGTGGGGGTACAATGCTATAGCATGATACAAAATAATCAACCTCATAAAATTATTATGGTTAGCACTTTTTCGGTAACTGCAGCTGAACTTTCATAATTATATAAAGCTATTTACTGATCAAGCTGCATCCTCCTTGGTACCGCATTCGGCATCCTGTTAAGAAATGAGTAATTTATTAAATTGCTTAATTCACCAACTGAATTTAGATCAAAAGCAGATAAATACTTGTGATTTAATATAGTAGAACTTCAAAGGTTCTGGCATAATATTCTCTAGGATATCAGCATGGAGAGAGGTTCCACGCATACAGTTCCCACACACTTTACCTGTGCCTGGCGTGGAGAGCTGGGGCATACATCACTCTTGTATATGCTACAATAGACATATTCTGTCATATTCCAATGCAATGATTGAAACCGTGAGCAGGTACATGGAGGAAATAAATGCTATGCTTGTAACTTTGTTTATATGAACTGAAGCCAGGCCTTCTCGTCCAACATCAGTGCCTGATCTCACACATGCTCTACTGGATGAATGGGCAAAAATTCCCACAGAAACTCTCCAAAAGAGTGGAAGCTGTTATAGCTGCAAAGGGTGGACCAACTACATATTAATGTCTATGTATTTAGAATGCAATGTCATAAAAGTCCCTGCAGGTGTAATGGTCAGGCATCCCAATACTTTTGTCCATATAGCATGCCCCCCCAACTGTCCCGATTTACGCGGGACAATCCCGATTTTGGGTCTCTGTCCCGCCATCCCACCTATCCCTCCCTCTGTCCCGCTTTGCAGGGGCAGAGGAAGGGTGAGGCTAGAGCGATACTCACCTCAGGTGCAGTTGCTGGGAGCGCCCGATCAGCAGCTGCAGCCTGCATACTACCTGGGAGATCACGATCTCCCTCTAGTCGACTCAGCATTAGGGAGCGCAGACCTCGCACTCCCACCACAGTATACAGGATGGAGGCAGAAGGAAGAAGGATGAAGGATGGTGGATGGCGGAAGGAGTGTAAGGGCAGAGTATGTTTATGTATGTGTATGTATGTGTTTGTAAGGGCAGTGTACATGTATATGTGTGTGTGTAAGGGCAGTGTACATGTATGTGTGTATGGGCAGCATACGTGTATATGTGTGTGCAAGGGCAGTGTAAGTGTATATGCGTCTAAGGGGCAGTGTACCGCAGCATATGTGCAAGGCCAGTGTACGTGTATATGTAAAGGCAGTGTATGTATACTTAGTTTATGGCAGGTGTGTAAGGGCAGTGTACATGTATATGTGTGTAAAGGCAGGGCGTATATGTGTGTTTTGGCGGGCAGGTGTGTAAGGGCAGTGTATATGTGTGTGTAAAGGGAGTGTATGTGTATATGTGTGTTTATGGGCAGGTGTGTGTAAGGGTCCTGGGACGGAGGCTAGCATTAGTCTTTTTTCATTTAAACAAATCTCTGCTGCTGTGGACTACCCTTCCAATGATACTCAGCATTATGGTGGACACCTGGCTGGCTTAGAATCATGGGAATTTTTGTTCACAGCTAGCATCTGCAGCTTTACTGTTACTGCACTTCCCATGACGCTCAGCCAGCATCATGGAAGCAGTATGTCTGACTGAGCCTCATGGGAAATCAATTCAATGTGTTGGTTATTTTTAATATAAATGACTGCTCACAAAAACGAAGTGTGTTTTACGTGGCGATGCGAGCGCGACATTGCAAAGTACAATTGCTTGTATCGGTAAATTCCGCGAGATTTAAAAAAAAAGTGTCCCTCTATGATATAGTTTTTGTGACCTTTGCATATGGGCATATAACTATAAATATTGCAAAAGTGTTCTCCAGCTACAAAATTTTGAGAAGCGCTAGATGATAGAAATATTTTTGGACATGCCAACCTATTAGGTAATAGGGATAGTGTTTCTAAAGTTATATTGTTATATTCCTCAGAATAGGTGAAGCAAACAGTTTAGAGTTTTGTCTCAAAGTGTATCAATGTTTGTTATAAATTTAGAGTTGAGATGTGCACACGAAAGTTATTTAGTATTTAATGTAATGTCATTTGTACCTGAGGGTGTTTTGATATTCCAATGGTATATAAACAACATTTTTATATTCTTGACTTTGATGGATTTATATGAAAACGGGGCCCCCCTCTCGCTGCTCAGCTATTTTATAGCACCTGATTCCTACATTTAGCCAGGTGATGTTAGTGTTTTGTGAAGACTCTGGAAGACTCTGTTGTAAAAGTAGATTAAAGCTTTTATTGCTTGTTAAATGATCACATTGAAGGCATCATAAAACATAATAGTAATTCAACGCCTAAGAAAGGATTTTGCATTCCAACATTCTCCTCGCTGGTTGAAGTAGAAAAGCTTTGTATGTTAAATGTAGGCAGATTAGTACAGAATTTTCAGAGTTAACACATGTTGATGAGAAAACTGTGAAATGTAATATTCTCTGTTCAATTATGAAATAAACACTTCCCAGGGTTTTTACATTTCATGAAATTGTAAACCTTGGACAAATGTATGAGAACAGCGTTAAAATACAAGTCCGTTTTCACCGTGGAGAGGAATGTCTATGTGAGTTTCAATGAAGGGTGCTAAAACAAAAAGGTGTGTCCATAAATGTGTTTTTATCTAAATGGCTGCATCTAAGAACATGTCACTGCATTAGGGAGCAAATTATTTCAAAATGGCAATGTTGAAATTAAGGCGCTCCAGCATCACCTCTCCCAGCCAAACCACGAACCAAAAAGTGACATCCACTGATGATGTCAGACTCCTCGTGCGCAAAGCAACAACAATTTGTGGCCTTTTCGGTATTACAAGGCACCCATATGATTGCATGCTCCATCGCACACCCCTGAATGCTGCAGACCAGCAAACTGCTACAAATTTGGCTTTTATGGAGGGGGTCGCACTTGCTTATGATCAATTAATCACGGACATTTGATTAGCAGCACCTGTCTGCTACTTAGCATCTTAATTCCTATGGAAGCAGTAAGGGTATACTTAGTTTTTCACATATAGCTTCTCCATTTTGGTTTTATTTTTGTTGAGTAAATCATGACACGGTATAATATGTCATGTGTTGTTGTTCATCTGAGGTTGTATTGACATAATTTTTAGACCTGCAAAGGAACAGATGATTGTTTTTATGTCCTGATTTGTAAAACCATAGTATTCAATGCATATACTTAATTCTTTATTAAAAAAAAAAACTTTGGGCAGGGTGATGGGAGTTCCCCTTCAAAGAGCCCACTTGGGCACCAAAGAGCCTTTTAAGATCCTACATTGAAGCCCTGAATAGATACCCCCCACTGATTCTACCTGTTCCTGGGGTCTAGAGGGAGGAAGCAGCAGACATGTACCTCTGAAAAGGGCAGTAGGAAGGGTAAGGCAAGAGAGGGAATCTCCTCGGGCACAGCTGCGAGGGGGCGCACAGCCACCCAATCATCAGCTGCATGACTGATTGGGGAGATCACATTCCCCACGTTCTAGGGGGCCCCATGGTGAATCACTTTGCCGTCAGCAATGTGATTCACCATGAAGCCCCTAAAACAGTAGAGTATCTGTAGGGAAGGGGGGTGGCAGGAAGGCCACCTCCCCTGGCCCAGTCTTCAGGGAGTGCCGGGGCAGCTGAAAGATTGTGATCTCCCCAAACAGCCCTGCTCAGCGGGAGCTGGTCTGAGTAGGAGGTGTTCGATAAGTAGGGCTGCATGGGCAAATCAAAATCTCCCTCTAACCGTCCCAAAGGTAGGGAGCGCCTACTCACTATGCGTCGGCAATTAATGCAGAGCACCTGGATATGACTTTGTACCCACAGGATGGAGGATGGGAAAGGTAAGAGATGTAAGGGGTGTAAGGGCAGTGCAAGTGTACATATGGGTGGGTTTGTGATTGTGTGTGTGTATGGGCAGGTGTGTGTAAGAACAGTGTAGTTATTTGTGTGTTTTTAAGCTGGTGTGTGTATGTGTATGTGCATATGTGTGTGCGTGGAAAAGCAAGAGTGTATAAGGGCAATGTATGTGCATATGTGTGTTAATTGGTAGGTGTGTGTAATGGCAGCATGTAAGGCCAGTGTATGTGTATTTGCGTGTTCATGTACAGGTGTATGTAAAGGCAGAGGTGTGTAAGGGCAGTGTATGTGTACCTGCGTGTAAGGGCAGTGTATATGTATATGCTTGTTAATGGGCAGTTGTGTGTAAGGGTGGTGTGTAAGGGCAGTGTATGTGTATATGCCTGTTAATGGGTGTGTGTAAAGGCAGCGTGTATGGGCAGATGTATTTAAAGGCAGTATATGTGATTGTGTGTGTTTATGGGCAGGTGTGTGTAAAGGGCCGTGTAAAAAAATAACATCTGTAAAAAGCTGGGGGGCAAAACGTTCCATTCTTGCCTCAGGCTCAAAAGAAGCTAGCTATGGCTCTGCCTCTGAACATGAATGGCCCCTTTGGAGCTCCCTAGTAGATCACTTACATCGTCAGTAACCCTGTTGGAATGTTATGTCAACTGGAAGTTTTTACTGACAATAAAAGTGACCTGCACTGGAACACTAAGGTAAAGATATCCTGCATTTAGACTATAGTAAGGCTCCTTTAATCAATAAGGCCCTTGGGGTAACTTTAGCATGCAACAAAGTATGGCCCTTTATCATGACAGGCTGAAGATGGTGAAGACATATATTGCTGCCTTTACAGCTTTAATGTTTCCATTATCATGCACCTGTGTCTAAATATTTGTACTTTCTTCATGTACAGATTCCTCAGTGCTTTTGAAATCTAAAAGAGATCTTTCCACAATGAATTGTTTCTATGCTGTGTACGTTATACCTTTTTGATTCACTGCAGTGGCTATTTGCACACAAACGTCAATGTCAGTGTTTTCTATTTTGATGTTGGGCTATAGAAAAATCAAAACAAGGAAATGAATAGGTATGTGAGGGAGAAGTGGAGATGAATGTGGAGAAAGCGGCATAGAAATGTTTAAGAAAATGGAGTGACATACAACAAAGAATCAAAAGCATCCCTGGAGATATTGGACACCAGCCCCATACACTCACTGGCCACTTTACTAGGTACACCGTGCTAGAAGGAACCTGCGTTAGGCTTTAGTTAGGGTTGCAACATTTTCCTGCCTCCCCGGCCCGTCCCCTGCCCCTCTGGTCATTCCTAACGGATTAAGCAGCAATGTGCAGTTCCTTTACTGTAATTGGGGAGTTAAGGTTTTTCTTGTACCCCTTCTTTCCCCTGCCTTACTATACCTAGGTTATGTAGCAGCTATGTGGAGTCAAGTGTCTTGTAGAAGAAAGAGCAGTATCTTTCTTCACAAGATTCTCCACTTTAGCATGAAAGATAATTCCCATGGATTCCTTTTGAGGTTCTCTTTGATCTCCTCCACCACCCATATACTTTGCTGAAGGTCCAACAGGGACTGCAACTTGCACTGCAGTCTTTTGAAGTCTCTCTACCTATTGTAGAGTGACGCTGCAAAACTTGCAGGGCTCCACAAACCCCGGGTGCCAGGTCGCCATGGCGACTAGAAACCACTTCATGGCACCCAGGGTTTTGTTATGCTTTCTTGCGGGCGTGGTGTAGCGTAAGGCTCCCAGCGGGGTCACAAAATACACAACACCTGCCTCACCACACCCCCGCAGGAAAGCATAGTGTGCCAGATTAACAATGGCAGAAGATACGCAGCACTGTGGCTTGTCTCAACAAGGTGAGGGGGGGAAGTGTACCTAAGTGTGTGTATTCAGGATGTATGTGTGTATATGTATAGTGCTATAGATTGTGTATATACTGTCTACTGTACTGTCAGAGTCAGTGTGTTTGTGTACATATGTATAGTGATGGGCTATGTGTGTATGTGTATACTGTAGTGCCAGAGTCAGTTTGTATATGTATAGTGCTGGAGTCAGTGTGTGAGTGTGTAAACTGCAGTGACAGTGTCTGCGTGTGTGTATATGTATAGTGCCTTGAGTCAGTGTATGTGTGTAAATGTATAGTGTGCCAGAGTCAGTATGTCTATTGTATTGTAGTGCCAGATTCAGTGTACATATGTCCATAGTGTTAGAGTGTGTAACTTAATGTATAGTGTTAGCCAGTGTATGTGTGTGTTTATGTATAAGAGTGGTGCTAGCATGTATAGTGTTGTTTATGTTATAGTATGGCATTAGTATGAGTGTGTATTTTGCTACCAGGATGTTATGTTTGATATGCCTGCTTGAATGTAAGTGACTTAATTAAGTCCATCTTTAAATAACGAAAAGTACAGGGGCTATCTGCTCTGCCATATTGCATTTAAGGTGTAGTTCTCACCCTATACCAGGGATCTCCAAACTCGGCCCTCCAGCTGCTGCAGGACTACATCTCCCATAATGCTCCTTCAGCTAAGGGGCTGGCTGAGGAGTATGGGAGATGTAGTCCTGCAGCAGCTGGAGGGCCGAGTTTGGAGATCCCTGCCCTATACAGACCTCGAGGCACCTTGTGCTTCTTGCGACTTAAAATCGTCCAGGCCTGAGAATCAAGCTTTCCCCACAGCCGGTATTTTTCTGTGGCGGGGAGAGTGGGGAGCAGGCTTCCTCATTGGGGTGAAGCTCCCTCTTCAACTACCAGCACCAAGCCCCTCAACAAGAGCCCCGGTTTCTCGTAAGGGGTCCAAGCAGACAAAGATGAGGGACCATTCTCTCAATCCTCCCCCCGAGTGTCTGTTTTGAAATGCTCGTCTTTTCCCGCTCCCTCTGGTCTGCTCCATCCCATTTTGCATCTGCTCAAGACCAGAGAGAGGAGGGAGTGAGCTAGGTTTGGAGGTGTGTTGGTGAAGTGTAATGGGAGTTAGATGCGATGGCTGGGTGCCATAGGAGTGGTGTGTAATCAGTGTGAGGTGTGATGGGAGCACAGGCTGCCATAGCAACAGGGGCGCCGTCCGGGACTTAAATTAAAACGTTTGTTTTTTTTGTAACTTTATTTAAATTTATTTAACATCCTCCATGTTAAATAAAGGTTTTTTTAACTTTATTTAACATGGAGGATGTTAAATAAAGTTCAACAAAAAAAACCCAGTGTTTTCATTTACGTCCCGGGCAGGGGCGCCGAGCGATTGCTCGTGAAGATTTCAGCAACCGCTCGCCCCTCACTCTCCGTGACTCCGTCGCGGTGCTAGCGGTTCGTTCTGAGCGCCAGAATTATTCTGGCGCTCAGCTGTGAAGCGTGCACCGCAGCAAAGCTGGAAGACAGACGCCTCCCGCTCCCACCGCAGGACTCCAGCAACAGGGTAAGTAAGGATAGGGGGTAGATAGTGATAAGGGGCAGGGGGTAAATAGTGAGAAGGGGCAGGAGGGTAGATAGTGGAGAGGGGCAGGGGGTAGATAGTGAGAAAGGGGCAGGGGGAGGCAGTGAGAAGGGGCAGAGGGGAAGGCAGTGGAGAGGGGGAAGGCAGTGAGAAGGGGCAGAGGGGGGAGATTTTTTTCCCTTTCTTTTTTTGGGATGGGGGGCACCAGAGGAGTAGTTCGCACAGGGCGCCAGAACACTTAAGGCCGGCTCTGGATGGGAGTGAGTTGGGTAGGTATGATTGAGGTCATGCATAATTGAGAGGTTCTGCACATTTTGTGGTTCCACCCTCACCATTGCACAAATATTGGCTGCTCTTTATGAGGAAAAAGTGGCAACCCTGTTATATGAAATGCAAAGATGGCTGAAGCGGACATTTAATGCATTTGATTTCTAAACGCATTTCCTGGGTTTTCTACACACATTACGGTGACTTATATGGTTGTAGAACACCGTGACTCTCTTACACTCTGCAAACATTCTGAGTGTTTAAAAAAAGAGACAGGAGAGACAGTCTGAAGGTATGGTTTTAAAGTGTGTAAAAAGGGATAGTCTGAAGGTATGCTTTCAAGTGTGTAAAAAGAGACAGTCTGGAGGTATGGTGTGAGGTGTGTAAAAAGACAGTCTAGGGGTATGGTTGGAGGTGTGTAAAGAGACAGTCTGGAGGTATGGGTTGAAATGTGTAAAGAGACAGTCTGGGGGTATGGCTGGAGCCTGGAGGTGTGTAAGAAGACAGTCTAAAAGTATGGGTTGAGGTGTGTAAAGGTACAGTCTGAGGGTGTGGGTTGAGATGTGTAAAGAGGCAGTCTGGGGGTATGGCTGGAGGTGTGTAAAAGGACCATCTGAGGGTATGGGTTAAGGTGTGCAAAGAGACAGTCTGCAGGTGTATAGCATAGAAAAGTACGGTAATGTTTCTCGTCACTTGTTGGATTGCACGTGTTTCCCGTGACATCACATTCGACATTCCCAAAAAGTCTCCGTAACGAGCCCACGACCACACTTCGCGTTGTGCGCGCCGGACCCCCACGGGAATGAGGCGTGATCTCTGGGAGGAATGACAGGCAAAGGGCGGGAAGGGGCCGTGATGTGTAGGGGAGCGAAGAGCCCGGTAGAGGCGGTATATGCAGATGAGCCTGGCAAGCCGGGGCGGTGCGTGGACGCTGTGCATTAGACGGACCGGGGCGGTGCGTGGACTCTGTATAACACGGCCCAGACCCGCGCTAGTATATAAACAGCCCAGCCTGCGGGGGAATGCACGCTGTCTCTCTGTCTCGGTGAAGGTAGGTTTGCGGGCCGGACGCGGAATCATAAGGCTGTGTGTCCGAGCGGCGGCTGGTCAGCTGCATGCATGTGGCCGGCTACACGAGCTGCCATGTGAGGCCTGGGGCAAGTCTTCGTTCTATAGGTAGCCTCTGATGTAAAGGGGTGGAGCTGAGGATGCTAATGTATATCGCGGCAGCACACAGGGTTAAGTCATATTGGGAGGGACGACTCGGGTTGTTATCGGTGAGGTACGTGTCCGAAACATTGCTTTCCATGCGGCGTGCCGGTCCCGTCCTGGACAGTGCTAGCCTCAACGGGTGCCAACGGAGACCCGGCGCGTGCATTATAGTGATATCCACGGTCTATGCATTACATATTACCCCCGGTGCTGTATATCACACGTGGCCCCCCCACTGTCGCTGCAGTGATTACCAGATCTCCGCATTTCCCTTTAAATCCCGATCTGGTAGCTGGAGTATGCGGTGCGATCTCTTAACGCAGCTCATGTGATTGTACGCATGCTGCCTTGTATGATCAGACCGGTATTTGTGTGGTTATACTGGTCTCAGTGGCTTGGGTATGCAGTGTGCTGCTGCTAGGACTTGTATGTTCGTTACATGTGAAGTCCTCCCTTGCGTGGTTACATGTATACAACTTAAAATAATGTTAGATTGTAAGCTCTTGGGCCGAGCTCTAACCATCCTTTCAAGGAACTTTGTATGAAAGTGGCATGAGACTAGATTGCAAGCTCCTGTGCAGGGTCTGTGGCTCCTGCTGTATCTTATTTAGTATGTATTATTTGTACAGGGCTGCGGAATATGTTGGCGCATAATAAAGCCTAATATTGATAGATCGGCGATGTAGGAAGTACCCGCTTCAATCAGTGGGGAGACTTCTGAGACCTATTTCCTCCGTGTCGTCACATCGGTTACAGGAGGAAGCAGCTGTTTATTTTACACGGGGCTTTTTTGGGGCTTCTTTTTGTTTTTAATGACCTCTCTCTGCAATTTAGTGGAAGCAGCTTGTTTATATGCAGGCATGTCGCATGTGCTGCTGCAGTTTAATATGTCGCAATTAGACCATTAAGGTCAAAGTGCTAAATGTGGTGCAGTCGTCAAGAATATTAAGTTAGTTTCCAAGGCAACTGCACCACATTTAGGAATTTGCCCTGCTCTATCGCAGTAATACGATGTTTAGGTGGTTGGTGCCCCCTAGCTGATCCTTCAGATATCAATACTCGCGTATTCGGAATGAATGCTGCGATTGGACAAAAGGGATAAAGTTGAATTCTAATCATTATGTTGCTCGCAGTATTGGTATAAGTTTTGGAGAATGGATCGCTTTTCCAGGAATGTGATTGGTCAGTCTGAACAATCCATTGAGGCGTCAATCACCGCGTTGTAGATATTTCTCAATCTCTTGCTATCCTGGTAGACATTTGTTTGTTGTATGTCTGGGGAATTTACGACGTTAAACCATAACAAGCTTGCAGATTATTTTTTATCGATCAGCATATTTCCTTTAGGAAGTACCTGGCCGGGCTTCTAAATACTTTGTATGATAGCCCAACTTCTTCTGCTTGTATAGAGATGGTGGTATTGGCCTAACTGAGCTCCAAATGGGTAAGGAATCCCAAATCAGCGATGGAGTTACTTGTGCCTTTATCTAAGGAAGTCATATACTCAATACTAACTTCTGCCTAGGGGAATAAAAGCCCTTTGATCCTTTGTGATCTGATAGCTGGTTACAAAGTCCCTGAAGCCAGGATATCGCCTTTCTTCTTAAGTACCAGGACGTGCTTGCCAGCTGATCGCTATTTTTTTGCACAGTTGGGCTGACACTAGGCATGAGGTCCACGCTCCCCCCGTTAGAGACTTGTATCAAGGTGAAACCTGTTTTGGAAGCACCTGGTGTAGCTGGCAATTTACTGTGCCAAACTCTGCCCCTTGGGCGAACTTGTTTACAGAGACCACAAAATATCTTCATTGTAATTGACTGACAGGTGTCTTTATTTATTTATATTTCCTTGATCTGGTATGCAAGAATTAGGCTGTAATATACATTTTTTTTTAAATATATATAATTTGTGACCATTAACTGAACCCAATACATATTAAACTGAATGATTCAATATTTAGTATGTTCTTATCCACACTGAGATGTGCATGGTATGGCTGTGATTCTGTTAAAATACTTATTTTTTTTTCTTTTTTTTGAAGAAAAGTAGATGACCATCATAGGTTATTAGGTATGAAGTAACCAATCTTGATTTTTTTTTTTTTCTGGTTTTTCTTCCCCTTTTTTGAGTTTTATAGAGTTGCGCATGACTGGGTGGCAAACTCGATTTAGATATTATAGAAAACACAACCGCCTGTTAAGAACACGCTGATTATTATTTAGTCCAAAATCTCCAGTGTTTGTTAATGTGCTGCCTGAGTTAGGGACTGTATTACAATGAGGTCTGACTCTGCACCTACGCTACCATCAAAAGTTTGGGGTCACTTGGCCGTTTTCATGGAATCCAATTTTCTAGCTTTTTAAATTAAAACTTAGATGAGCGAGTAAGTTGGGAATTCTTTTTCTCCTACCACCTTGTCACTTTTTGGTAGTGACTCACTGAAGCAATATTTTCACTTTCTTCCTGCACGCCTCTGCCTTTCATTTTCAAGTGCCCAGACTTTCAAGCGCTTGCAGATTCTTGGGTCATGGCATTTGTTTTGTTCAGCATAGGCTGTAATAAGTGAAATATTACACAGCACAGAACATTGAAACAGTCTGAGTGTAGGTTGCAGTGAATAATTAAGCCATTCATAAATTGCTTCAAATGATGACCTTTTTGGGTCTTCACACACAGGCTAGCACTTACATGTAAATTAATAACATTTGTCTGTGGGGAGGAGCCTTTCTAAGTCTTAAAGGTGTTTGTGTAGAAGTATCCATGCATTCAATTGTCTAGTTATGGAAGGCCTTCACCCTCTGTTTTTATAACAGTATCTTATTACACAATTTGATATACACTATATGGTCAAAAGTATTGGGACGCCTTATCGTTACACCAGCAGGGACCTTGATGACATCGCATTCTTAATCCATGGATATTAATATGTAGTTGGTCCCCCTTTGCCGTTATAACAGCTTCCACTCTTCTAAGAAGGCTTTCCACAATATTTTGGAGTGTTTTTTTGTGGGAATTTTTGGCCATTCATCCAGTAGAGCATTTCCACTCGGTTCCACTAAGCTTCCTTTTTTTCTGCAGACCTGGAAGCTGCCATTGTAGGCAAGTGGGGGATCACACCGGGCTTCTTCTATAGTCTTTCATTAGTCGGTGTCCGGCTGGGAGATTAAGACTGAGCAATTCTATTGTTTACCACAAGGCAGTAACAGATGTTTACTAATATGCAGCTGTCTGAAAACATTAAGTAAACCTTGTAGATTAGCCTTATAATAAAGTTTGTCATCATAACCTTTTGTTTTTTGGCATAGATTTAACTGTTCCAATGTTGTCTCCATGGGCATATTGGCAACTGTGCTTTTGTTTTTATTTTGTTATAGATATATTATATATCTATATAACACACACCAACCCTATAAGGGCAGCTTGTAATGTTCTATGTGCTACTAGACGCTTTTGTCCTGCAAAGCTGAAGTCCTCTGCTGCTGTTGAATACATTGTCAAAAAAAAGTGGAAATGAGGTGAGCCTTGGTTTCCGGTTCAGTACGGTGCAAATCACAAGAGAGCGGTAGCTATTGCTTGAAAAATTGCACAGCTGATGACAGAAACGATGCCGTGTGAGTGGTCTGGGTGAATCCCTTCACTGACAGGTCCTGTATAACTCATGTGATGTTCTTGGGTTTTTTTAACCCTTCGTATAGGCACATCAGACCAGTGCCACAGTGATTAGTTGCACATATTTCTTAAATGGAACTTGGAAATATTTCCATATGTTTAACAAGGTAGTGGGAAAAGGTAGCTTCCTTTTTAACTTGACATTATCATGTTTCTACCGTTCCTCTTTCATGGATACATTTAAATAACTTGTTTCTCTTTACAAACTGTTGCTTGGTGTGCGTGTGTGCGTGTGTGCGTGTAAAGTGAATTATGTAAAGCTAGCGGTTACAGGCTGAGGGCAGAATGAAAATCTTGCCCTTTAGTAACATCTTTCCATAAGATGTCCAGCTACCCGTGGCTGGGCAGCAGCAGAGAAGATTCATCTTTTCCTTTGCTTATTTTAGTTTAATAATCTATCTTTAGCTGTCCAAGGATTAGGATATCTACTCGCGTTGCTGTGTTCTAAAATACCACATTTACTCGCTTCAATATGTGTTTTTATAAGTTCCTTATCACATGTATCAAAAATATCAATGCTTACATCTGAATATATGTTGCGCTTCTTAACAAAGGACACGGTTACCGGAGGTACGGTTTGGACGCGTATATCGTCAATAGGAAGAGGCGATCTTCACAATGCTTAGGAGGATTTTGAAGCTTAATACACAGCATGAAGCCTTTAACCACCTGTCACAAAGCATGTAATTTTTTCTTACACCGAAAAAGATCCGCGGAGCGGTCACTATAAATACAACAAAAGAGGTACCAGAAAATCTTTGTGTCACGTTACAAGCTCCTTGTCGCTTCAGGACCAAAATGTAATACTCCTATTTGCAGGCTTCATTGAGAGTTCCATGAGGTCTATGAGCACACTCAGAAAGTGCGCTGATTCATTTCAGTTGGAGTGCTTATCTTTCTGCTACTGATTGGCTGCTTCAAGCAGGGAAAAGTAGTGCGAAACTCTGAGGGGGCGTTACATCTTTTTTTAAAGGTAAATTGCTTGCTTTCTGTGTAAAATTAAAAAAGTAAACGAAACTGAGAGTTCTACTTGGAAGAGATCATGCACCTTTACTCATGAAGAAGATTTTTGGAGAACAACTGAATTATCACTGCTTCATTCCAACTACCGTATTTGCTCGATTATAAGACAAGGTTTTTTTCCAGAGGAAATGCTCTGAAAAATACCCCTCGCCTTATAATTGGGGTCATCTTATAATCGGACCTCAACTAGGTCTGACTAAGATCCAGACCCCCCCGCAGCGATGCAGGGGACCTGGATCCTTCTGCCCCCCCACTTACTGGTGCTTCTGACTCCCGGTGTGTTGTACGGGCAATTTGCGTAGACAACTTCTGCTGCAGCCGGGAGGAGATGCGGTTAGCAGCGGGGGTTGCCTGCGTCCATTGCGCAGACCTTCCCCGGCTGTCAGAGATCAGAGTTCCCATGATCTCTGACAGCCAGGGAAGGTCTGCGCGATGGATGCAGGCAACCCCGGGTGCAGCGGAAGTTGTCTACACGAATCGCGTAGAGCTCTACACGCTGCCCGGACTACTCACTGGGGACTCAGAAGCTCTGGTAAGTTTGAAGGAGGGTGAGGGAGTGTTAAATGGGGGGCATAAGGCATTTCTGGAGGCAGAGTGCTCTGTGAAATGCCTTTTAACCCCCTTAATGCCACTCTGCCTCCAGAAATGCCCTTTAACCCTCTATATGCCACTCTGCCTCCAGAAATGCCTTATACCTCCCTATATCTCCCTATATGCCACTCTGCCCCATAATATGCCTTTTAACCCCCTAAATGCCAGAGTGGCATATAGGGGTGTAAGGCAATTCTGGAGGCAGAGTGGCACATAGGGGGTCAAAAGGCATATCATAGGGCACAGTGGCATATAGGGGGTATAAGGCATGCGGTTAGCAGCGGGGGGGTTGCCTGCGTCCATTGCGCAGACCTTCCCCAGCTGTCAGAGATCAGAGTTCCCAGCGGAAGTTGTCTACACGAATCGCGTAGAGCTCTACACGCTGCCCGGACTACTCACTGGGGACTCAGAAGCTCTGGTAAGTTTGGAGGAGGGTGAGGGACAAGGGGGC